>CM069868.1:52516867-52526867 GCA_036172795.1 Pelodytes ibericus | reverse complement strand
TCGGTATACCAGGCTGGGGCTTCAGGTATGATCAGTGGTGTGTGGATCATGTGCTGCTCGGATCATGTATGGAGGATGCTGATCACGTGGCCTCTTTTTCTGTTGCTTTCAGTGGCTGGATCACTGCTCTCACTGTGCTTAAGGATAGTGCTGCAGTTGTGGCTGTTCTCATGCTGCTCGTGGCCGTGCTGCTCACTATCAATGCCACACTGGGAATCATCATGCTGAAGAGGGTGAGTCCCTGACGTGTGCACTTCCCCATGGGATCTAACCCTGACCCTGTGTAGTGACTTGTTTGCTCTTGCAGGTACACTCCATCTACCGGCGGACCGGAGCAAGCTTCCAGAAAGCGCAGGAGGAGTTTGCCGCAGGCGTATTTTCAAACCCAGCTGTACGGACCGCGGCCACCAACGCAGCATCTGGCGCTGCACAGACTGCGTTCAAACCATGATGGGGCAGGGTACCTGCTGTGCCTGTTAGCTGTCTGGAGCCCCCGCATGTCCCAGCTGGACCCTTACTAGTATTTGTGTGTCTGGCCCCTGGGGGCCATGTCTGGACTTCCGATCTCAGTGGCTGGGGGACTTGTATTTGCCATATATATCTGTGCATGCCTGCTCAATGTGTATGTAACGGGGGTCTGCTGTGTGGGGGGCTGGGTTTGTTTTGTGCTGTATAGATGGGTATTGGGTAATTACTCAGATGATTAGGGGGGATTCAGAGATTCTGTGGGTGATCTGTTTCTCCCAGTGATGACTGATCCCCAGGATCTACTGGATTCTGTGTCTGGTGCCCATTACAATTGGAGGGCAGAACCCCTCTCACCTGACCCCGTACTGTCTGTCCATCCAGCCCCTTCCCTGTTTGTGATTTTACTGTGTCAGGGGTGGGTCACTAACATTTCACTAGAGCTCAGGGGGCACCTGACATTTGTGTGGGCCGCACATACAGTTATGGGTATATATCTGCCTTGTATGGAGGGGTAATTTTCCCAGTCTGGTGGGTTATGCTTACAGACGAGGGAGGAGGTTAATTCTCTATGACCTGTTTGGGGGGCACTGCTCACAATTATGAGAGGGGTCATGTCTTTCACTATACCCTGTCTGGGGGCTGCACTTAGTTATGAGGGAGGGGTTTCTCTCTATCAAGTTTATTGTGGGGAAAAGGCAGTTACTTTATATCATGTTAGAGGGGGCATCTGTGCTCTATGCACTGAATCTGGCACTAGGCCTGGAGAGTGGGGGCAGCTGTCATGTTTTGGGTGCTGGGGGGGGGGGGGGGGCAGCATGTGGTTTGTGTTATACCCTCACGTCTAGGAGACGCAGCAGATGCCAAATTAAAGACTTTTATCAATTACATCTGCCAATCAGCGTTTTCTTTGTGGGGGGGGGGGGGGGGGTTTATTAGTCCAGATCACGTCCGAGGGCCACACGGGGCGGGGAGTCAAGGATCCACTTTCAGTTTCCTGCAGTAAGGGGAAGGTTGCAAGGCATTGTGGGAGTCAGTGTGGTACAGCCAGGATACAAAGTCAATTAAAAATACATGAGGGCTTTGGGTTTATCTCTTTTCTGCTGATGGTAAACTGCTTCCATTAGAGGGAATGATCCCCAGGGACCGGGAGAGGGGGAGGAACACCAGTGAGTGTCCACAGATACTGCAAGGATGTGCCTGACAGTCTACTAAGGACAAGCTCATGGGGACAGCCAGGGGCTGAGAGAAAGGAGCTGAATCATGGTTCTGATGTGAGGAATACACAGCCAGGGCTATTGGAGGCGATGAGATCGGACTATCAGGACAAGGGGGCACTCACTGGATCTGGCTGATTCATAAGGTAAGGACCACTCAAGCCCACCACTGACCTGACTGTGACTGGGAGGGCTGAGCACCAACCGCAAGGCTGCCGGGGAGCATCACACTCTGATGGGGTACAGACCCCCTGTGCGGCATTTCATTGCAATCGGACTATCTGTGCTGCCGGTCCCTCCTGTGCTGCCGGTCCCTCCTGTGATGCTGGCCCCAGTCTGTGTTGCCGGCCCCTCCTGTGATGCTGCCCCAGTCTGTGCTGCCGGTCCCTCCTGTGATGCTGCCCCAGTCTGTGCTGCCGGTCCCTCCTGTCATGCTGCCCCAGTCTGTGCTGCCAGTCCCTCCTGTGATGCTGGCCCCAGTCTGTGCTGCCGGTCCCTCCTGTGATGCTGGCCCCAGTCTGTGCTGCCAGTCCCTCCTGTGATGCTGGCCCCAGTCTGTGCTGCCGGTCCCTCCTGTGCTGCCGGTCCCTCCTGTGATGCTGGCCCCAGTCTGTGCTGCCGGTCCCTCCTGTGATGCTGCCCCAGTCTGTGCTGCCGGTCCCTCCTGTCATGCTGCCCCAGTCTGTGCTGCCAGTCCCTCCTGTGATGCTGGCCCCAGTCTGTGCTGCCGGTCCCTCCTGTGATGCTAGCCCCAGTCTGTGCTGCCAGTCCCTCCTGTGATGCTGGCCCCAGTCTGTGCTGCCGGTCCCTCCTGTGATGCTGGCCCCAGTCTGTGCTGCCGGTCCCTCCTGTGATGCTGGCCCCAGTCTGTGCTGCCGGTCCCTCCTGTGATGCTGGCCCCAGTCTGTGATGCTTGGTCTCAGCTATTCCCTCTGTTACATCCTGATTGGACTCTTCATTCAGATCTGGTTTTATCTCTATCAGGTTTTTTGGTGCAGGCTGTCTGCCTCGCTCCCCTTCCTCTCCAGGGCTGGTGGTCCACTCCTAATGAGGACCATATCTGACTTCCTGCTTTTGGAACATCTCCTTTCCAATCTGGGCACCATGCCTTCGCCCAGCGACTCCAGCATCTCCCTCACCGGCCGCACCTCACGAAGTTTCTCCCAGCTTCGGCTCCACAGATCCTGGTCCCATGTCCTGCTGGTCCTGGGCTTCGTGCAGCTAACACTGGGGATTCTGATCGTCACTTTTAGTTTAGTGGCTGCCACCATCACACCATCCATGAAGATCAAACACTCCTGTCCGTCCTGGGCTGGTTTCTCGGTGAGTTAGCAGGATGTCTGGCCAGTTAATGCATGGAAGCTCCACGCTGATGGCTCATGTCTTGATGCATGTTGGGTGGGTTAATCGGGGCTGTTCTTTTGAAGCCTAACAGAGTAACTCACTCCAAGGCTCAATAATCAGAGCCTTCACCATTTCATGGATCATCCACCAATCTGCCCCACTGGTGTATAGGCCAGCATCGTATTGGTTGTTCACGTCCAGAGGTCTGGGGTTCAGATTACTGGGGTCCACGGCTAGGTTCTTGGGTTAGTGTCTCAGTGTCCACAGTACATATCATGGGAGAGAGTGGCACATTGGGGAGGTAGGCGCAGTACGTGGGGAATGTAATATTTTATCTCCTGTGTTGGAATTTGAACTGATTTTTCCTTCATGTTATTCACGATATCTCCTGAATCCTCTCCCCTCCTCTTCTAAACGTCCTTATGTCCACTAACTAACCCTCTCCACTCACATCCATCCCACAACTCGTCCTCTCTATTCTGTGGACTTCCTCTTCTGAGGCTTCGTATTTACCTTATTGTCTGCTTCCCAACTCCCCCATTACTCTCTTGCCTGCCTCCCTGACTCTCCACTTCATCTTTTGCTTTCTGCCCTTACAATCCCATTCCTCTCTTTGTTCCCTTCCTCTCTTTGCTCCCTCCCTGGCTCTCCCCTTCCTCTCTTGCCTCCCTCCCTGGCTCTCCCCTTTCTATCTTGCCTCCCTCCCTGGCTCTCCCCTTTCTATCTTGCCTCCCTCCCTGGCTCTCCCCTTTCTCTCTTGCCTCCCTCCCTGGCTCTCCCCTTTCTATCTTGCCTCCCTCCCTGGCTCTCCCCTTTCTCTCTTGCCTCCCTCCCTGGCTCTCCCCTTCCTCTCTTGCCTCCCTCCCTGGCTCTCCCCTTCCTCTCTTGCCTCCCTCCCTGGCTCTCCCCTTCCTCTCTTGCCTCCCTCCCTGGCTCTCCCCTTCCTCTCTTGCCTCCCTCCCTGGCTCTCCCCTTCCTCTCTTGCCTCCCTCCCTGGCTCTCCCCTTCCTCTCTTGCCTCCCTCCCTGGCTCTCCCCTTCCTCTCTTGCCTCCCTCCCTGGCTCTCCCCTTCCTCTCTTGCCTCCCTCCCTGGCTCTCCCCTTTCTATCTTGCCTCCCTCCCTGGCTCTCCCCTTCCTCTCTTGCCTCCCTCCCTGGCTCTCCCCTTCCTCTCTTGCCTCCCTCCCTGGCTCTCCCCTTCCTCTCTTGCCTCCCTCCCTGGCTCTCCCCTTTCTATCTTGCCTCCCTCCCTGGCTCTCCCCTTCCTCTCTTGCCTCCCTCCCTGGCTCTCCCCTTCCTCTCTTGCCTCCCTCCCTGGCTCTCCCCTTCCTCCCTTGCCTCCCTCCCTGGCTCTCCCCTTTCTATCTTGCCTCCCTCCCTGGCTCTCCCCTTCCTCTCTTGCCTCCCTCCCTGGCTCTCCCCTTCCTCTCTTGCCTCCCTCCCTGGCTCTCCCCTTCCTCTCTTGCCTCCCTCCCTGGCTCTCCCCTTCCTCCCTTGCCTCCCTCCCTGGCTCTCCCCTTTCTATCTTGCCTCCCTCCCTGGCTCTCCCCTTCCTCTCTTGCCTCCCTCCCTGGCTCTCTCTTTCCTCCTTGCTGTTCAGTTGGCTGTATCAGGGCTTATTGGCTGCATCTCATGGAAGAGACCATTCACCATGGTGGTAAGTATAACCGTATCCTCAGGCGATTTGGTGTTAGTGATGTTGTGTGTTATGTGGGGGGATGCTAGTGATTTATATTTCACCTGGTGTTAGCAGGGGGCACCAGTCAGCTGATCCTCTGTCATCTTGTGTCCTTAGATAACCCTGTTCACTCTGGTGACCGCCCTGTGCGTTATGCTAAGCCTCGCGGGCTCCATCTTGTCCTGTCAGAATGCACAGCTGGTGAAATCCTTTGACGCCTGTCAGAAGGTGAGATTTGGATATTCCGGGGGTTTAACGTGTACCCACCATTACTCTCTGCCTTACATTATAACGTGCACTTAAGGAAAAAGGTAAATGGGCCCACCCATAGAGACAACCCGGGGGGCTCCCTGTAACAGGCTAAATCTCTGGTCTTTTCATTTCTTCCGAGGAGAAAACCCAGTGTATCTGCTGCCACCTGCTGTCAGAAGACCCCCTACCCGCCTCTTGCAATAAGGACATGGAGACCCTCACCATGTACCTGAACCCAGACTGCAGCAGCATCCGCACCGCACTGAAGGTAACCCCCAACCATGTCCCCCAATACAGAGCATCTGCACTAACCCAGTGTGAGATACAGGTTCCCTATACTGCTAGGGGACGCCCCGTGCCAGGGGTCGCTGGGCGGGGGGGGGGACACGCCCCGTGCCAGGGGTCGCTGGGCTGGGGGGAGGGGCGCCGCGTGTCAGGGGTCGCTGGGCTTGGGGGGGGGGGGGACGCCCCGTGCCAGGGCTCGCTGGGCTGGGGGGAGGGGCGCCCTGTGCCAGGGGTCGCTGGGCTGGGGGGGTACGCCCCATGCCAGGGGTCGCTGGGCTGGGGGGAGGGGCGCCGAGTGTCAGGGGTCGCTGGGTTTGGGGGGGGGGGGACGCCCCGTGCCAGGGCTCGCTGGGCTGGGGGGAGGGGCGCCCTGTGCCAGGGGTCGCTGGGCTGGGGGGGTACGCCCCATGCCAGGGGTCGCTGGGCGGGGGGGGGGGGACACGCCCCGTGCCAGGGGTCGCTGGGCTGGGGGGAGGGGCGCCGAGTGTCAGGGGTCGCTGGGTTTGGGGGGGGGGGGGACGCCCCGTGCCAGGGCTCGCTGGGCTGGGGGGAGGGGCGCCCTGTGCCAGGGGTCGTTGGGCCCGGTGGAGGTTACGTGGTTCATATTTGGTGATGTATATTTGCTATTTTCTTTGCCTCTCGCTTAATGTCGGCAGTCCATGTATCCAGGTTTCTCGTGGGTGTGTCCTCTGCAGTCACCGCCCTGAAGAGCCACGTGTGTGGTGGTATGTGTCTGATGTTGTGCTCTCTGTGTCTTAGGACTTGTTATTCAGTGTCTGTGGTCTCACCATCCTCTCCACCATCATCTGCACATTGTCCGCTGTCATCTGCTGCATTCAGATCTTCTCATTGGATGTCATCCATGTTGTAAGTTCTGTTCCTGCCTCCCTGGCGCTTTCCTGCATCGCCCCTACTTACAGTCTCTTCCATTCCCCAGCTGGCACCGCAGAGGTCCACCTCAGTGACGCTGGACTGCCTCTCACCGCAGGACGCAGCCTTGCACAGTATGATGGAATTTGAGGAGTTTGTCCCTCCGGTTCCTCCGCCCCCGTATTACCCTCCTGAGTACACCTGCAGCTCCGAAACTGACGCCCAGAGGTGAGAGTGGCGCAGGGTGTTGGTAATAAAATGGCGGTATGGTGTCTGTGTGACTGCGGCTCTGCACAGGGTGATGGTAATAAAATGGCGGTATGGTGTGTGTGTGTGTGACTGCGGCTCTGCACAGGGTGATGGTAATAAAATGGCGGTATGGTGTGTGTGTGACTGCGGCTCTGCACAGGGTGATTGTAATAAAATGGCGGTATGGTGTGTGTGTGTGTGACTGCGGCTCTGCACAGGGTGATGGTAATAAAATGGCGGTATGGTGTGTGTGTGACTGCGGCTCTGCACAGGGTGATGGTAATAAAATGGCGGTATGGTGTGTGTGTGTGTGACTGCGGCTCTGCACAGGGTGATGGTAATAAAATGGCGGTATGGTGTGTGTGTGTGACTGCGGCTCTGCACAGGGTGATTGTAATAAAATGGCGGTATGGTGTGTGTGTGTGTGTGACTGCGGCTCTGCACAGGGTGATGGTAATAAAATGGCGGTATGGTGTGTGTGTGACTGCGGCTCTGCACAGGGTGATGGTAATAAAATGGCGGTATGGTGTCTGTGTGACTGCGGCTCTGCGCAGGGTGATAGTAATAAAATGGCGGTATGGTGTGTGTGTGACTGCGGCTCCGCGCAGGGTGTTGGTAATAAAATGGCGGTATGGTGTGTGTGTGACTGCGGCTCTAAATTCTTTGTATTCTCAGTATAACCTACAATGGGTCAATGGAGAGCCCTATCCCCCTGTACCCCACTGACTTCCCCCCCTCGTATGAGAGCGTCATGGGCATCCGAGAGGACAGTCAGGTGGGTCCCACGCAACTGCAGCATTCCGCGTGTCCGCGCTCGGCCCCCTGTTTGTCTGTCTGCGCTCGGCCCCCTGTCTGTCTGTCTGCGCTCGGCCTCCTGTCTGTCTGTCTGCGCTCGGCCCCCTGTCTGTCTGTCTGCGCTCGGCCCCCTGTCTGTCTGTCTGCGCTCGGCCCCCTGTCTGTCTGTCTGCGCTCGGCCCCCTGTCTGTCTGTCTGCGCTCTGACCCCTGCCTGTGTTTCTAGGCTACATTGTTCGATGCCCAGGTGAATGAAGTCTCGTGTCTTAGTGTATCGGAGAGAATCGACTCCACCGGTCACAGCGGAAATGGTGAGTGACCAGAGTGAGGGTCTTTCTGAGTGCTCTTATACTAGTCCTTGCGAGTCCAGGCTTGGTTCGGTCCAGGGCGCTTGTCTGGGTCCAGGCATGGTTCGGTCCAAGGCGCCTGTCTGCGTCCAGGCATGGTTCAGTCCAAGGCGCCTGTCCACGTCCAGGCATGGTTCAGTCCAAGGCGCCTGTCCACGTCCAGACTTGGTTCGGTCCAGGGCTCCTGTCCGGGTCCAGACTTGGTTCGGTCCAGGGCTCCTGTCCGGGTCCAGGCATGGTTTGGTCCAGGGCTCCTGTCCGGGTCCAGGCATGGTTCGGTCCAGGGCTCCTGTCCGGGTCCAGGCATGGTTCGGTCCAGGGCGCCTGTCTGTGTCCAGGCATGGTTCGGTCCAGGGCACTTGTCTGCGTCCAGGCACATGGTTCAGTCGAGGGCGCCTGTCCGAGTCCAGGCTTGGTTTTGTCCAGGACGCCTGTCCACGTCCAGACTTGGTTCGGTCCAGGGCGCCTGTCTGCGTCCAGACTTGGTTCGGTCCAGGGCGCTTGTCTGCGTCCAGGCACATGGTTCAGTCCAGGGCGCCTGTCTGAGTCCAGGCTTGGTTTTGTCCAGGGCGCCTGTCCAAGTCCAGGCTTAGTTTTGTCCAGGGTGCCTGTCCGTGTCTGGGGGAGTCTGCTGACTGGATCTCTGTGTTGCAGGTAACAGCAGCCCCTCTGAAGACTCAGTCCTGCTGGAGATCCAGGGATCCATTCGTTCAGTGGATTATGTGCTTTACCGGTCGATCCAGCGCAGTCGGGCTGGTTACTGCTTGAGTGTAGACTGTGGCCAATGTCTGCACCACACACAGAGCCCCACACACAGCCTGCAGGGGCCATTTGAGGAGGTCACTGCTTCCCGTGTAAAGGGGGGCGCTCGTACTCCTGCTCCACCCCCAACGAAGGCTCAGACACTCTGCCTACGGGGGGCACGGTGGTCACTCGGAGCTGTAACCGGCTGGAGGCGTTGGGGCCCTGTTTTCCTGAATTGAGGCTGAAGGGGAGAGTCCAGGAGGCAGCGGGATGGAGCAGAGGGTCAGGATGCTCCCCATGCCACACCCCAGACACTCACAGGAGGTACAGTGAAAGCACGCGTCCTGCCTCCCTGCAGCCCGCCAACACGCCACGACTGTTAACACGCTCATACAGCGACCCAGGGATCGGCTGGTCACATGGCGCAGGTGAGAGGGCACACGGGCTGCACCGTCACGTTGGGTTACTTAGAAAGTGCATACCTCGAAAATGGGAGCAATTACAAATGGAATCCAATGGAGATTCATAAATAATCCCCAGTGTCAGCATTACTGACAGATCCCCACATACTGAGTATGTATTATACCATGCAAACCCCTCTCTCTGTGTCTGGCTGGCTGGCTGGCGCTCTCTGTGTCTGGCTGGCTGGCGCTCTCTCTCTGTGTCTGGCTGGCGCTCTCTCTCTGTGTCTGGCTGGCTGGCTGGCGCTCTCTGTGTCTGGCTGGCGCTCTCTCTCTGTGTCTGGCTGGCGCTCTCTCTCTGTGGCTGGCGCTCTCTCTCTGTGTCTGGCTGGCTGGCGCTCTCTCTCTGTGTCTGGCTGGCTGGCGCTCTCTCTCTGTGTCTGGCTGGCTGGCTGGCGCTCTCTCTCTGTGTCTGGCTGGCTGGCTGGCGCTCTCTCTCTGTGTCTGGCTGGCTGGCTGGCGCTCTCTCTCTGTGTCTGGCTGGCTGGCGCTCTCTCTCTGTGTCTGGCTGGCTGGCGCTCTCTCTCTGTGTCTGGCTGGCTGGCGCTCTCTCTCTGTGTCTGGCTGGCTGGCGCTCTCTCTCTGTGTCTGGCTGGCTGGCTGGCGCTCTCTCTCTGTGTCTGGCTGGCTGGCTGGCGCTCTCTCTCTGTGTCTGGCTGGCTGGCGCTCTCTCTCTGTGTCTGGCTGGCTCTGGCTGGCTCTCTCTCTCTCTCTCTGTCTGGCTGGCGCTCTCTCTCTGTCTGGCTGGCGCTCTCTCTCTGTGTCTGGCTGGCTGGCTGGCGCTCTCTCTCTGTGTCTGGCTGGCTGGCGCTCTCTCTGTCTGGCTGGCTGGCGCTCTCTCTCTCTGGCTGGCTGCCTCTCTCTCTCTCTCTGGCTGGCTCGCTCTCTCTGGCTGGCTGGCTCGCTCTCTCTCTCTGGCTGGCTCTCTCTCTGGCTGGCTCTCTCTCTGGCTGGCTCTCTCTCTGGCTGGCTCTCTCTCTTGGCTGGCTCGCTCTCTGGCTGGCTCTTCTCTGGCTGGCTCTCTCTCTGGCTGCTGGCTCTCTCTCTCTGGCTGGCTCTCTCTCTCTGGCTGGCTCTCTCTCTCTGGCTGGCTGCTCTCTGGCTGGTCTCTCTCTGGCTGGCTGGCTCTCTGGCTGTCTCTCTCTCTCTCTCTGGGCTCTCTCTCTCTCTCTCTGGCTCTCTCTCTCTCTCTCTCTGGCTCTCTCTCTCTCTCTCTCTGGCTCTCTCTCTCTCTCTCTCTGGCTCTCTCTCTCTCTGGGCTGGCTCTCTCTCTCTCTCTGGCTCTCTCTCGCTCT
>CM069868.1:52215385-52516667 GCA_036172795.1 Pelodytes ibericus | reverse complement strand
CTCTCTCTCTCTCTGACTCTCTCTCTCTCTCTCTCTCTGACTCTCTCTCTCTCTCTCTGACTCTCTCTCTCTCTCTCTCTCTGGCTGGCTCTCTCTCTCTCTCTCTCTGGCTGGCTCTCTCTGACTCTCTCTCTCTCTCTCTCTCTCTGACTCTCTCTCTCTCTCTCTCTGACTCTCTCTCTCTCTCTCTGACTCTCTCTCTCTCTCTCTCTCTCTCTCTCTGGCTGGCTCTCTCTCTCTCTCTGGCTGGCTCTCTCTCTCTCTCTCTCTCTCTCTGGCTGGCTCTCTCTCTCTCTGGCTGGCTCTCTCTGGCTGGCTGGCTCTCTCTCTCTCTCTGGCTGGCTGGCTCTCTCTCTGGCTGGCTGGCGCTCTCTCTCTCTGTCTGGGTGGCTGGCGCTCTCTCTCTCTGGCTGGCTGGCGCTCTCTCTCTCTCTCTCTAGCTGGCTCTCTCTCTGGCTGGCTGGCTCTCTCTCTCTCTCTGGCTCTCTCTCTCTCTGGCTGGCTCGCTCTCTGGCTGGCTGGCTCTCTCTCTCTCTGGCTGGCTGGCTCTCTCTCTGGCTGGCTGGCTCTCTCTCTCTCTCTGGCTGGCTCGCTCTCTGGCTGGCTCGCTCTCTGGCTGGCTCGCTCTCTGGCTGGCTCTCTCTGGCTGGCTCTCTCTCTCTGCTGGCTCTCTCTCTCTGGCTGGCTCTCTCTCTCTGGCTGGCTCTCTCTCTCTGGCTGGCTCTCTCTCTCTGGCTGGCTCTCTCTCTCTGGCTGGCTCTCTCTCTCTGGCTGGCTCTCTCTCTCTGGCTGGCTCTCTCTCTCTCTCTCTCTGGCTGGCTCTCTCTCTCTCTGGCTGGCTCTCTCTCTCTCTGGCTGGCTCTCTCTCTGGCTGGCTCTCTCTCTCTGGCTGGCTGGCTCTCTCTCTGGCTGGCTGGCTGGCTCTCTCTCTCTGGCTGGCTGGCTCTCTCTCTGGCTGGCTGGCTCTCTCTCTGGCTGGCTCTCTCTCTGGCTGGCTGGCTCTCTCTCTGGCTGGCTGGCTCTCTCTCTCTGGTTGGCTGGCTCTCTCTGGCTGGCTCTCTCTCTCTGGCTCTCTCTCTCTGGCTGGCTCTCTCTCTGGCTGGCTGGCTCTCTCTCTCTCTGGTTGGCTGGCTCTCTCTGGCTGGCTCTCTCTCTCTGGCTCTCTCTCTCTGGCGGGCTCTCTCTCTCTGGCGGGCTCTCTCTCTCTCTCTCTCTCTCTCTCTCTCTCTCTCTCTCTCTCTGGCTGGCTCTCTCTCTCTCTCTCTGACTGTCTCTCTCTCTCTCTCTCTCTCTGGCTGGCTCTCTCTCTCTCTCTGGCTCTCTCTCTCTGGCTCTCTCTCTCTCTCTCTCTCTGGCTGGCTCTCTCTCTCTCTCTCTGGCTGGCTCTCTCTCTCTGGCTCTCTCTCTGGCTGGCTCTCTCTCTGTCTGTGTCTCTCTCTCTCTCTCTCTCTCTCTCTCTCTCTGGCTGGCTCTCTCTCTGGCTGGCTCTCTCTCTCTCTCTCTCTGGCTGGCTCTCTCTCTCTCTCTCTCTGGCTGGCTCTCTCTCTCTCTCTCTCTCTCTCTGGCTGGCTCTCTCTCTCTCTCTCTCTCTCTCTGGCTGGCTCTCTCTCTCTCTGGCTCTCTCTCTCTGGCTGGCTGGCTGGCTCTCTCTCTCTCTCTCTGGCTGGCTCTCTCTCTCTGGCTGGCTGGCTCTCTTTCTCTCTGGCTCTCTCTCTCTGGCTGGCTCTCGCTCTCTCTATGGCTCGCTCGCTCTGTCTGTCTCGCTCGCTCTGTCTCGCTCGCTCTGTCTCGCTCGCTCTGTCTCGCTCGCTCTGTCTCGCTCGCTCTGTCTCGCTCGCTCTGTCTCGCTCGCTCTGTCTGTCTCGCTCGCTCTGTCTGTCTCGCTCGCTCTGTCTGTCTCGCTCGCTCTGTCTGTCTCGCTCGCTCTGTCTGTCTGTCTCGCTCGCTCTGTCTGTCTGTCTCGCTCGCTCTGTCTGTCTGTCTCACTCGCTCTGTCTGTCTGTCTCACTCGCTCTGTCTGTCTGTCTGTCTGGCTCGCTCGCTCTGTCTGTCTGGCTCGCTCGCTCTGTCTGTCTCGCTCGCTCGCTCTGTCTGTCTCGCTCGCTCTGTCTGTCTCGCTCGCTCTGTCTGTCTCGCTCGCTCTGTCTGTCTCGCTCGCTCTGTCTGTCTCGCTCGCTCTGTCTGTCTCGCTCGCTCTGTCTGTCTCGCTCGCTCTGTCTGTCTCGCTCGCTCTGTCTGTCTGTCTCGCTCGCTCTGTCTGTCTGTCTCACTCGCTCTGTCTGTCTGTCTCACTCGCTCTGTCTGTCTCGCTCGCTCTCTCTGTCTGTCTGTCTGTCTGTCTGTCTCGCTTGCTCTGTCTGTCTCGCTCGCTCTGTCTGGCTCGCTCGCTCTGTCTGGCTCGCTCGCTCTGTCTGTCTCGCTCGCTCTGTCTGTCTCGCTCGCTCTGTCTGTCTCGCTCGCTCTGTCTGTCTCGCTCGCTCTGTCTGTCTCGCTCGCTCTGTCTGTCTCGCTCGCTCTGTCTCGCTCACTCTGTCTCGCTCGCTCTGTCTGTCTCGCTCGCTCGCTCTGTCTGTCTCGCTCGCTCTGTCTGTCTCGCTCGCTCTGTCTGTCTCGCTCGCTCTGTCTGTCTCGCTCGCTCTGTCTGTCTCGCTCGCTCTGTCTGTCTCGCTCGCTCTGTCTGTCTCGCTCGCTCTGTCTCGCTCGCTCTGTCTCGCTCGCTCTGTCTCGCTCGCTCTGTCTCGCTCGCTCTGTCTCGCTCGCTCTGTCTCGCTCGCTCGCTCTGTCTGTCTCGCTCGCTCGCTCTGTCTGTCTCGCTCGCTCTGTCTGTCTCGCTCGCTCTGTCTGTCTCGCTCGCTCTGTCTGTCTCGCTCGCTCTGTCTGTCTCGCTCGCTCTGTCTGTCTGTCTCGCTCTGTCTGTCTGTCTCGCTCTGTCTGTCTGTCTCGCTCTGTCTGTCTCGCTCGCTCGCTCTGTCTGTCTCGCTCGCTCGCTCTGTCTGTCTCGCTCGCTCGCTCTGTCTGTCTCGCTCGCTCGCTCTGTCTGTCTCGCTCGCTCTGTCTGTCTCGCGCTCTCCTATGTCTTTGTCTCGCTCTCTCTGGTGTTTTCTCTCTCGTTATTCCGAGTGTCTCTCCCATCATACAGATCTGCCGGACATTGAATATCCCAAGAGTCTGGAGGATAATGTGTCTGTGTCATCAATGGACAGAGGTCAGTGTTACTACATGTTATGATATATTCCCCACCCCGTGTTATATATAACCCCTTTATATACATACCCCACCCCGTGTTATATATAACCCCTTTATATACATACCCCACCCCAGTGTTATATATAACACCTTAATATACATACCCCACCCCCGTGTTATATATAACACCTTAATATACATACCCCACCCCAGTGTTACTACATGTTATGATATATTCCCCACCCCCGTGTTACATATAACCCCTTTATATACATACCCCACCCCAGTGTTATATATAACACCTTAATATACATACCCCACCCCCGTGTTATATATAACACCTTAATATACATTCCCCACCCCCGTGTTATATATAACCCCTTTATATACATACCCCACCCCAGTGTTACATATAACCCCTTTATATACATACCCCACCCCAGTGTTATATATAACACCTTAATATACATACCCCACCCCAGTGTTACTACATGTTATGATATATTCCCCACCCCCGTGTTATATATAACCCCTTTATATACATACCCCACCCCCGTGTTACATATAACCCCTTCATATACATACCCCACCCCAGTGTTACATATAACACCTTAATATACATACCCCACCCCCGTGTTACATATAACCCCTTTATATACATACCCCACCCCCGTGTTACATATAACCCCTTAATATACATACCCCACCCCCGTGTTACTACATGTTATGATATATTCCCCACCCCGTGTTATATATAACACCTTCATATACATACCCCACCCCCGTGTTATATATAACACCTTCATATACATACCCCACCCCCGTGTTATATATAACACCTTCATATACATACCCCACCCCGTGTTACATATAACCCCTTCATATACATACCCCACCCCGTGTTACATATAACACCTTAATATACATACCCCACCCCAGTGTTTCATATAACCCCTTTATATACATACCCCACCCCAGTGTTACATATAACCCCTTTATATACATACCCCACCCCAGTGTTACATATAACCCCTTTATATACATACCCCACCCCCGTGTTATATATAACACCTTAATATACATACCCCACCCCCGTGTTACATATAACCCCTTTATATACATACCCCACCCCAGTGTTTCATATAACCCCTTTATATACATACCCCACCCCAGTGTTATATATAACACCTTAATATACATACCCCACCCCCGTGTTATATATAACACCTTAATATACATTCCCCACCCCCGTGTTATATATAACCCCTTTATATACATACCCCACCCCAGTGTTACATATAACCCCTTTATATACATACCCCACCCCAGTGTTATATATAACACCTTAATATACATACCCCACCCCAGTGTTACTACATGTTATGATATATTCCCCACCCCCGTGTTATATATAACCCCTTTATATACATACCCCACCCCCGTGTTACATATAACCCCTTCATATACATACCCCACCCCAGTGTTACATATAACACCTTAATATACATACCCCACCCCCGTGTTACATATAACCCCTTTATATACATACCCCACCCCCGTGTTACATATAACCCCTTAATATACATACCCCACCCCCGTGTTACTACATGTTATGATATATTCCCCACCCCGTGTTATATATAACACCTTCATATACATACCCCACCCCCGTGTTATATATAACACCTTCATATACATACCCCACCCCGTGTTACATATAACCCCTTCATATACATACCCCACCCCGTGTTACATATAACACCTTAATATACATACCCCACCCCAGTGTTTCATATAACCCCTTTATATACATACCCCACCCCAGTGTTACATATAACCCCTTTATATACATACCCCACCCCAGTGTTACATATAACCCCTTTATATACATACCCCACCCCCGTGTTATATATAACACCTTAATATACATACCCCACCCCCGTGTTACATATAACCCCTTTATATACATACCCCACCCCAGTGTTTCATATAACCCCTTCATATACATACCCCACCCCCGTGTTACATATAACCCCTTTATATATATACCCCACCCCAGTGTTTCATATAACCCCTTCATATACATACCACACCCCCGTGTTATATATAACCCCTTTATATACATACCCCACCCCAGTGTTACATATAACCCCTTTATATACATACCCCACCCCAGTGTTACATATAACCCCTTTATATACATACCCCACCCCCGTGTTATATATAACCCCTTCATATACATACCACACCCCCGTGTTATATATAACCCCTTTATATACATACCCCACCCCCGTGTTATATATAACCCCTTTATATACATACCCGACCCCCGTGTTATATATAACCCCTTTATATACATACCCCACCCCCGTGTTATATATAACCCCTTTATATACATACCCCACCCCCGTGTTATATATAACCCCTTTATATACATACCCCACCCCCGTGTTATATATAACACCTTTATATACATACCCCACCCCCGTGTTATATATAACCCCTTTATATACATACCCCACCCCCGTGTTATATATAACCCCTTTATATACATACCCCACCCCCGTGTTATATATAACCCCTTTATATACATACCCCACCCCCGTGTTATATATAACCCCTTTATATACATACCCGACCCCCGTGTTATATATAACCCCTTTATATACATACCCCACCCCCGTGTTATATATAACACCTTAATATCTATAACCCCTTTATATCTCTCACCCGCTGCAGCTCTCTACTCCGAGGTTGGTCTTTACAGACGTCGCCTGCAGGATTACCCTGGATTGCTCCGCACGAGCTCTGCTGGGAAGAGTTGTCTCCAAGCGACGCGGCGGGCGGTGCAGAGACTGTCTAAAAGTGGCGCTCTGTCTCTGGGCGACCTAAAGGGTGGACGCAATACCCGGGTGTTGGTTGCCAGATTTCTTCATCGATCTCGACGCAGCCTGAAGGAGGGGGCAGATCTTCACAAGCAGGTCTGTACCTGTCCACACTCACCATGCTCACTGTATCTATACGCTCCCCTGTGGATCCATATGCTCTCTCCCCCTGTGGATCCATATGCTCTCTCCCCCTGTGGATCCATATGCTCTCTCCCCCTGTGGATCCATATGCTCTCTCCCCCTGTGGATCCATATGCTCTCTCCCCCTGTGGATCCATATGCTCTCTCACCCTGTGGATCCATATGCTCTCTCCCCCTGTGGATCCATATGCTCTCTCCCCCTGTGGATCCATATGCTCTCTCCCCCTGTGGATCCATATGCTCTCTCCCCCTGTGGATCCATATGCTCTCTCCCCCTGTGGATCCATATGCTCTCTCCCCCTGTGGATCCATATGCTCTCTCCCCCTGTGGATCCATATGCTCTCTCCCCCTGTGGATCCATATGCTCTCTCCTCCTGTGGATCCATATGCTCTCTCCCCCTGTGGATCCATATGCTCTCTCCCCCTGTGGATCCATATGCTCTCTCCCCCTGTGGATCCATATGCTCTCTCCCCCTGTGGATCCATATGCTCTCTCCCCCTGTGGATCCATATGCTCTCTCCCCCTGTGGATCCATATGCTCTCTCCCCCTGTGGATCCATATGCTCTCTCCCCCTGTGGATCCATATGCTCTCTCCCCCTGTGGATCCATATGCTCTCTCCCCCTGTGGATCCATATGCTCTCTCCCCCTGTGGATCCATATGCTCTCTCCCCCTGTGGATCCATATGCTCTCTCCCCCTGTGGATCCATATGCTCTCTCCCCCTGTGGATCCATATGCTCTCTCCCCCTGTGGATCCATATGCTCTCTCCCCCTGTGGATCCATATGCTCTCTCCACCCTGGATCCATATGCCCCCCCTCATGGATCTATATGCCCCTCCACCCCCCCCATGGATCTATATGTTCTCCCCCTGTGGCTCTATATGTTCTCCCCCTGTGGCTCTATATGTTCTCCCCCTGTGGCTCTATATGTTCTCCCCCTGTGGCTCTATATGTTCTCCCCCTGTGGCTCTATATGCCCTCCCCCCGTGGATCTATATGCCCTCCCCCCCGTGGATCTATATGCCCTCCCCCCCGTGGATCTATATGCCCTCCCCCCCGTGGATCTATATGCCCTCCCCCCGTGGATCTATATGCCCTCCCCCCGTGGATCGATACGCTCCTCCTCCCGTGTCCCCCCCCTCCCCCCATGTATGTAATCTACAGCCTTTTTTCCTGTTGGGTGTAACTGCTATACATATTTCAGGTTCCAAAGAGCCCGTTACCCTTAAACCAGGAAAGACCCCCGGACCGTCTGCAGAGTTGTGGAGACCTTAGCACCACATCATCTCTGCGCCGCCTTCTGTCAACAGGCCGGTGTGGAAACAGACGCCCACAAAGTCTTAACGCTGGATATAAAGAGAGCACTGTATAAACTGAGGACCTGGCTGCAAATCACCCAGAAAATGGGCTTGGTGACCCCGATACGCCCAGGGAAGGGACTGGGTGACCCCACAAACCCTAGGAAATGGATCGGGTGAAACTGATACACCCAGAAAAAAGACTGAGTCACCCTGCTAACCCCAGGACACTGACCTAGTGACCCCGCTAACCCCAGGACCCTGACCTAGTGGCCCCGCTAACCCCAGGACCCTGACCTAGTGGCCCCGCTAACCCCAGGACCCTGACCTAGTGGCCCCGCTAACCCCAGGACCCTGACCTAGTGGCCCCGCTAACCCCAGGACCCTGACCTAGTGGCCCCGCTAACCCCAGGACCCTGACCTAGTGGCCCCGCTAACCCCAGGACACTGACCTAGTGGCCCCGCTAACCCCAGGACACTGACCTAGTGGCCCCGCTAACCCCAGGACACTGACCTAGTGGCCCCGCTAACCCCAGGACACTGACCTAGTGGCCCCGCTAACCCCAGGACACTGACCTAGTGGCCCCGCTAACCCCAGGATCCTGACCTAGTGGCCCCGCTAACCCCAGGACACTGACCTAGTGGCCCCGCTAACCCCAGGACACTGACCTAGTGGCCCCGCTAACCCCAGGACACTGACCTAGTGGCCCCGCTAACCCCAGGACACTGACCTAGTGGCCCCGCTAACCCCAGGACACTGACCTAGTGGCCCCGCTAACCCCAGGACACTGACCTAGTGGCCCCGCTAACCCCAGGACACTGACCTAGTCGCCCTGCTAACCCCGGTGTCTACCACTTTGCATGCTAAGCTGTCCGGTCCTTTAGCTCTGTAACTCCGGCTCAGAGTGTGGGGTGTGCTGATCCCTTAGGACATGGACTCACTCTATTAATCATCCTGTTTGTCTGACTGCACATCTTCAATGTTAATTCCCATCGCCGACAGTGAGGAGTGAGTCATGAGTGGGCGCTCCGGGTACCATGTTCTGTGAGCGGAGGATGAGCCATGAGTGGGCGCTCCGGGTACCATGTTCTGTGAGCGGAGGATGAGCCATGAGTGGGCGCTCCGGGTACCATGTTCTGTGAGCGGAGGATGAGTCATGAGTGGGCGCTCCGGGTACCATGTTCTGTGAGCGGAGGATGAGTCATGAGTGGGCGCTCCGGGTACCATGTTCTGTGAGCGGAGGATGAGTCATGAGTGGGCGCTCCGGGTACCATGTTCTGTGAGCGGAGGATGAGCCATGAGTGGGCGCTCCGGGTACCATGTTCTGTGAGCGGAGGATGAGTCATGAGTGGGCGCTCCGGGTACCATGTTCTGTGAGCGGAGGATGAGCCATGAGTGGGCGCTCCGGGTACCATGTTCTGTGAGCGGAGGATGAGTCATGAGTGGGCGCTCATATTATCTTATGTCAGTTGAGTGTGGTAAAGGCTAAGGATTGGCATTGAGTGGACCGTTTTATTGCTTGTACCCTAAGCCGCCCTCCCTCTCACACTGACCTTAACTCCTCCTACTGTCTGCATCCAAAGGGAGCCATGCATACTACTGTATAATCCACCATTTTCTTTAAAGAGACATGTAACATCAATTAATCAAGGTAGTCCCTATGTGATGGTAGAGTGGTCGCCTCCGGGAAGAAAAACATGTGTGACTGTCATCAAAACATGGGTTGTGTTTAATCAGAAGCCGGATATAATAAACATTAAAGCCTTTCTATTTATAATGTGTACCCTTCACGCTCTTTACATTAAATTGATTTCTATTGCTTGCTGCCATTGGGAGTTATGAGCTGGCTGGTCTCAGTAATCCAGGCATTCAGATTGAATGGCATACTACCAGCTGTACAGAAAAGGGGATGCTGCCCCTTTAATTTAAAGGGATACTACCACCAATACTGTGCATTTAACGTTACTATACATGACATACAGGGCCTTACTATATATTATAGTAAAAAACAAAGTTAGATTTTTATTTCCTGGAATCATATGTGTGAATTTTTCCCATGATGCAATATTCTCCCAAATCTCCCATCAGGACTCACTGTATAGCTAGAGCCTACAGCCCAGGTCTTCCTGGGGCAGGACTAGGGCTGTGTACAGTACTGCCTTCCAGCATAGACAGACTCCTGAAAAGCTGATCAGGACTCAAAAAGACAGAGCCATTCTACTTATAAGTAAGTGTATGATCCATATACAAGCCATTATGTTTCTAAACTCCTACACCTTGGCAGGCAGCAGGAGTTACTGCGATAAGCTACGCAGGCAGCACGAGTTACTGCGATAAGCTACGCAGGCAGCACGAGTTACTGCGATAAGCTACGCAGGCAGCACGAGTTACTGCGATAAGCTACGCAGGCAGCACGAGTTACTGCGATAAGCTACGCAGGCAGCAGGAGTTACTGCGATAAGCTACGCAGGCAGCAGGAGTTACTGCGATAAGCTACGCAGGCAGCAGGAGTTACTGCGATAAGCTACGCAGGCAGCACGAGTTACTGCGATAAGCTACGCAGGCAGCAGGAGTTACTGCGATAAGCTACGCAGGCAGCAGGAGTTACTGCGATAAGCTACGCAGGCAGCAGGAGTTACTGCGATAAGCTACGCAGGCAGCAGGAGTTACTGCGATAAGCTACGCAGGCAGCAGGAGTTACTGCGATAAGCTACGCAGGCAGCAGGAGTTACTGCGATAAGCTACGCAGGCAGCAGGAGTTACTGCGATAAGCTACGCAGGCAGCAGGAGTTACTGCGATAAGCTACGCAGGCAGCAGGAGTTACTGCGATAAGCTACGCAGGCAGCAGGAGTTACTGCGATAAGCTACGCAGGCAGCAGGAGTTACAGCGATAAGCTACGCAGGCAGCACGAGTTACTGCGATAAGCTACGCAGGCAGCAGGAGTTACTGCGATAAGCTACGCAGGCAGCAGGAGTTACTGCGATAAGCTACGCAGGCAGCAGGAGTTACTGCGATAAGCTACGCAGGCAGCACGAGTTACTGCGATAAGCTACGCAGGCAGCAGGAGTTACTGCGATAAGCTACGCAGGCAGCAGGAGTTACTGCGATAAGCTACGCAGGCAGCACGAGTTACTGCGATAAGCTACGCAGGCAGCAGGAGTTACTGCGATAAGCTACGCAGGCAGCACGAGTTACTGCGATAAGCTACGCAGGCAGCACGAGTTACTGCGATAAGCTACGCAGGCAGCAGGAGTTACTGCGATAAGCTACGCAGGCAGCAGGAGTTACTGCGATAAGCTACGCAGGCAGCAGGAGTTACTGCGATAAGCTACGCAGGCAGCAGGAGTTACAGCGATAAGCTACGCAGGCAGCACGAGTTACTGCGATAAGCTACGCAGGCAGCAGGAGTTACTGCGATAAGCTACGCAGGCAGCAGGAGTTACTGCGATAAGCTACGCAGGCAGCAGGAGTTACTGCGATAAGCTACGCAGGCAGCACGAGTTACTGCGATAAGCTACGCAGGCAGCACGAGTTACTGCGATAAGCTACGCAGGCAGCACGAGTTACTGCGATAAGCTACGCAGGCAGCACGAGTTACTGCGATAAGCTACGCAGGCAGCACGAGTTACTGCGATAAGCTACGCAGGCAGCAGGAGTTACTGCGATAAGCTACGCAGGCAGCAGGAGTTACTGCGATAAGCTACGCAGGCAGCACGAGTTACTGCGATAAGCTACGCAGGCAGCAGGAGTTACTGCGATAAGCTACGCAGGCAGCAGGAGTTACTGCGATAAGCTACGCAGGCAGCACGAGTTACTGCGATAAGCTACGCAGGCAGCACGAGTTACTGCGATAAGCTACGCAGGCAGCACGAGTTACTGCGATAAGCTACGCAGGCAGCAGGAGTTACTGCGATAAGCTACGCAGGCAGCAGGAGTTACTGCGATAAGCTACGCAGGCAGCAGGAGTTACTGCGATAAGCTACGCAGGCAGCAGGAGTTACTGCGATAAGCTACGCAGGCAGCAGGAGTTACTGCGATAAGCTACGCAGGCAGCAGGAGTTACTGCGATAAGCTACGCAGGCAGCAGGAGTTACTGCGATAAGCTACGCAGGCAGCAGGAGTTACTGCGATAAGCTACGCAGGCAGCAGGAGTTACTGCGATAAGCTACGCAGGCAGCAGGAGTTACTGCGATAAGCTACGCAGGCAGCACGAGTTACTGCGATAAGCTACGCAGGCAGCAGGAGTTACTGCGATAAGCTACGCAGGCAGCAGGAGTTACTGCGATAAGCTACGCAGGCAGCAGGAGTTACTGCGATAAGCTACGCAGGCAGCAGGAGTTACTGCGATAAGCTACGCAGGCAGCAGGAGTTACTGCGATAAGCTACGCAGGCAGCAGGAGTTACTGCGATAAGCTACGCAGGCAGCACGAGTTACTGCGATAAGCTACGCAGGCAGCACGAGTTACTGCGATAAGCTACGCAGGCAGCAGGAGTTACTGCGATAAGCTACGCAGGCAGCAGGAGTTACTGCGATAAGCTACGCAGGCAGCAGGAGTTACTGCGATAAGCTACGCAGGCAGCACGAGTTACTGCGATAAGCTACGCAGGCAGCAGGAGTTACTGCGATAAGCTACGCAGGCAGACAAACACTGTGGAATGTTAATTAGTACCTGGTTGTGGCTCATTTTAATTGACAACGTGATGCTGTGGCATAATAATACTGTGGCATGCCAAATCACGTGGGTGCACTATGATTACAAGCCAAGTGCTGTGGGTACTGTATGGTGCTATGTTAAGTCCTTTGTGTGCAATGTGGGTGGAGAGAAAGGGAATAAAAACAAAAAAATACAATAATATCAGCACCATATATCATTACTGTAACATTGCTGTTTTTTCATGGTAATTGCTGCCTACTATATGTCAGTTTCTCTAATATTAGTGTATACTTTTGTAATATAGGCACAGAGTACTTTTATTTCAGTGTTATTTCATACGAAGATATACATTTTTCTCCATATATTACATTTTATGCACTGCAGTTGTACACTTCTTATCCACTGCAGTGACATTGACGTTAGCTACTATGTGACCCACTGTTAATGAAAGACCATTTTATGACCATGCTCACAGAGTGCGTTGTGATGGCTCAGTTGGTTGATGCACTGGCTTTAGAACATGTTCAAGCCTAAGGGTTACCGGTTTGATTCCTAGTTGGTCCATCTTGTCCTCTTTGGTAAAATGTCTTTTAACACTTTGTTATATGAGGCTGGGTCAATCCTTGTATAAAAACCCATTTTATAGCCTTACTCAGTGCACGGTGTGATGGCTCGGTTGGAATATCTGCTGCCTTTATCAACTGATCTAACCTAAGAGTTGCAGGATCGATTCCTGGTTGTTCCCCCTCATCCTTTCAGTGCTGGTAAGTAGCCTGTAATATTAATTATATTCTTAAAACATCCATTCACCTGCTGTGTCAGGTCATACCCACTCTCCACTGGAAGGATAGGAGTTGGACCTTCTGGGAATAAGTCTGTGACTCTGAACAGTTGTTGGCGCAATATGAAGACCGATCCTCACACCGTGCTTTCAATCAGTGCATTAGATGCACTATAATATATAAAGAGACTGGGTAACATCAGATATAGGAGATGAGTGGATGTTTTATTAAACAGCAAAATGACAGTTTTTAAAACATTTAATAAATATACTTATCCTCTTTGTACCATTCTTGGAAAGACATGTGAGGATTAGGAGAACCAACCGAGAATCGAACCCACAACTGTGCAGCATGAACATGCTCTATACCCAGCGTCTCAACCAACAGAGCCATCACACCTCACACATGAGAAGATGTGGTGAAATGGTCTTTTGTCTCTTATTATATGTGCATTAGCTGCTTTGTGACTGTGTTAATAAAAGACCATTTTATGACAGTGCTCACAGAGTGTGATGGGATGGCTCAGTTGGTTAATACACTCCCTGTAGACCATTTCTCACCATCAGGCCTGCAGGTTCAATTCTTGGTTAGTTTTGCTGATAAAATGTGTATATTTATTAAGTCAATAATATTTATGTTCAAAAGGTTCCATTCAGCCACTGTCTGAAATGACCCAATCTTTACACACTCGTATGGAGAGGACCCGTGGGAACCAAACCTGCAACCTGGAGGTCTGAACATGCACTACAGCCAATGTACCAACCAGCTGAGCCATCACACCTCACACATGGCACACAGGTATAAATGGTCTTTTGTCTACTATTATATGTGCGTTAGCTACTATGTGACCTATTGTTAATGAAAGACCATTTTATGGCCATGCTCACAGAGTGCGGAGTGATGCCTCACCTCGTTGGTACACTGGCTTTAGAACATGTTCAAGCTTAAGGGTTGCAGGTTTGATTCTTTGTTTGCCCCTCTTGGTAAAATGAGAAGAATTATATTTATTTAGTAAATAATAACATTCATTATACTGTTAAAACATCTATTTTCTAATCCTTGAAGGAGAGGATCAGTGGGAATCAAACCTGCAACCTGGAGGTCTGAACATGCACTACAGCCAATGTACCAACCAGCTGAGCCATCACACCTCATACAGGACACAGCGGTATAAATGGTCTTTTGTCTACTATTATATGTGCGTAAGCTACTATGTGACCCATTATCAATGAAAGACCATTTTATGACCATGCTCACAGAGTGCGGTGTGATGGCTCAGTTGGTTGATGCACTGGCTTTAGAACATGTTCAAGCCTAAGGGTTACTGGTTTGATTCCTAGTTGGTCCATCTTGTCCTCTTTGGTAAAATGTCTTTTAACACTCTGTTATATGATGCTGGGTCAATCCTTGTATAAAAACCCATTTTATAGCCTTACTCAGTGCACGGTGTGATGGCTCGGTTGGAATATCTGCTGCCTTTATCAACTGATCTAACCTAAGAGTTGCATGATCGATTCCTGGTTGTTCCCCCTCATCCTTTCAGTGCTGGTAAGTAGCCTGTAATATTAATTATATTCTTAAAACATCCATTCACCTGCTGTGTCAGGTATTACCCACTCTCCACTGGAAGGATAGGAGTTGGACCTTCTGGGAATAAGTCTGTGACTCTGAACAGTTGTTGGCGCAATATGAAGACCGATCCTCACACCGTGCTTTCAATCAGTGCATTAGATGCACTATAATATATAAAGAGACTGGGTAACATCAGATATAGGAGATGAGTGGATGTTTTATTAAACAGCAAAATGACAGTTTTTAAAACATTTAATAAATATACTTATCCTCTTTGTACCATTCTTGGAAAGACATGTGAGGATTAGGAGAACCAACCGAGAATCGAACCCACAACTGTGCAGCATGAACATGCTCTATACCCAGCGTCTCAACCAACAGAGCCATCACACCTCACACATGAGAAGATGTGGTGAAATGGTCTTTTGTCTCTTATTATATGTGCATTAGCTGCTTTGTGACTGTGTTAATAAAAGACCATTTTATGACAGTGCTCACAGAGTGTGATGGGATGGCTCAGTTGGTTAATACACTCCCTGTAGACCATTTCTCACCATCAGGCCTGCAGGTTCAATTCTTGGTTAGTTTTGCTGATAAAATGTGTATATTTATTAAGTCAATAATATTTATGTTCAAAAGGTTCCATTCAGCCACTGTCTGAAATGACCCAATCTTTACACACTCGTATGGAGAGGACCCGTGGGAACCAAACCTGCAACCTGGAGGTCTGAACATGCACTACAGCCAATGTACCAACCAGCTGAGCCATCACACCTCACACATGGCACACAGGTATAAATGGTCTTTTGTCTACTATTATATGTGCGTTAGCTACTATGTGACCTATTGTTAATGAAAGACCATTTTATGGCCATGCTCACAGAGTGCGGAGTGATGGCTCACCTCGTTGGTACACTGGCTTTAGAACATGTTCAAGCTTAAGGGTTGCAGGTTTGATTCTTTGTTTGCCCCTCTTGGTAAAATGAGAAGAATTATATTTATTTAGTAAATAATAACATTCATTATACTGTTAAAACATCTATTTTCTAATCCTTGAAGGAGAGGATCAGTGGGAATCAAACCTGCAACCTGGAGGTCTGAACATGCACTACAGCCAATGTACCAACCAGCTGAGCCATCACACCTCATACAGGACACAGCGGTATAAATGGTCTTTTGTCTACTATTATATGTGCGTAAGCTACTATGTGACCCATTATCAATGAAAGACCATTTTATGACCATGCTCACAGAGTGCGGTGTGATGGCTCAGTTGGTTGATGCACTGGCTTTAGAACATGTTCAAGCCTAAGGGTTACTGGTTTGATTCCTAGTTGGTCCATCTTGTCCTCTTTGGTAAAATGTCTTTTAACACTCTGTTATATGATGCTGGGTCAATCCTTGTATAAAAACCCATTTTATAGCCTTACTCAGTGCACGGTGTGATGGCTCGGTTGGAATATCTGCTGCCTTTATCAACTGATCTAACCTAAGAGTTGCATGATCGATTCCTGGTTGTTCCCCCTCATCCTTTCAGTGCTGGTAAGTAGCCTGTAATATTAATTATATTCTTAAAACATCCATTCACCTGCTGTGTCAGGTATTACCCACTCTCCACTGGAAGGATAGGAGTTGGACCTTCTGGGAATAAGTCTGTGACTCTGAACAGTTGTTGGCGCAATATGAAGACAGATCCTCACACCGTGCTTTCAATCAGTGCATTAGATGCACTATAATATATAAAGAGACTGGGTAACATCAGATATAGGAGATGAGTGGATGTTTTATTAAACAGCAAAATGACAGTTTTTAAAACATTTAATAAATATACTTATCGTCTTTTTTTTTCCAGTCTTGGAGACATGTGAGGATTAGGAGAACCAACCGAGAATCGAACCCACAACTGTGCAGCATGAACATGCTCTATACCCAGCGTCTCAACCAACAGAGCCATCACACCTCATACATGAGAGGACGTTGTGAAATGGTCTTTTGTCTCTTATTATATGTGCATTAGCTGCTTTGTGACTGTGTTAATAAAAGACCATTTTATGGCAGTGCTCACAGAGTGTGATGGGATGGCTCAGTTGGTTAATACACTCGCTGTAGACCATGTCTCACCATCAGGGCTGCAGGTTCAATTCTTGGTTAGTTTTGCTGATAAAATGTGTATATTTATTAAGTCAATAATATTTATGTTCAAAAGGTTCCATTCAGCCACTGTCTGAAATGACCCAATCTTTACATACTCGTATGGAGAGGACCCGTGGGAACCAAACCTGCAACCTGGAGGTCTGAACATGCACTACAGCCAATGTACCAACCAGCTGAGCCATCACACCTCACACATGGCACACAGGTATAAATGGTCTTTTGTCTACTATTATATGTGCGTTAGCTACTATGTGACCTATTGTTAATGAAAGACCATTTTATGGCCATGCTCACAGAGTGCGGAGTGATGCCTCACCTCGTTGGTACACTGGCTTTAGAACATGTTCAAGCTTAAGGGTTGCAGGTTTGATTCTTTGTTTGCCCCTCTTGGTAAAATGAGAAGAATTATATTTATTTAGTAAATAATAACATTCATTATACTGTAAAAACATCTAATTTCTAATCCTTGAAGGAGAGGATCAGTGGGAATCAAACCTGCAACCTGGAGGTCTGAACATGCACTACAGCCAATGTACCAACCAGCTGAGCCATCACACCTCATACAGGACACAGCGGTATAAATGGTCTTTTGTCTACTATTATATGTGCGTAAGCTACTATGTGACCCATTATCAATGAAAGACCATTTTATGACCATGCTCACAGAGTGCGGTGTGATGGCTCAGTTGGTTGATGCACTGGCTTTAGAACATGTTCAAGCCTAAGGGTTACTGGTTTGATTCCTAGTTGGTCCATCTTGTCCTCTTTGGTAAAATGTCTTTTAACACTCTGTTATATGATGCTGGGTCAATCCTTGTATAAAAACCCATTTTATAGCCTTACTCAGTGCACGGTGTGATGGCTCGGTTGGAATATCTGCTGCCTTTATCAACTGATCTAACCTAAGAGTTGCATGATCGATTCCTGGTTGTTCCCCCTCATCCTTTCAGTGCTGGTAAGTAGCCTGTAATATTAATTATATTCTTAAAACATCCATTCACCTGCTGTGTCAGGTATTACCCACTCTCCACTGGAAGGATAGGAGTTGGACCTTCTGGGAATAAGTCTGTGACTCTGAACAGTTGTTGGCGCAATATGAAGACCGATCCTCACACCGTGCTTTCAATCAGTGCATTAGATGCACTATAATATATAAAGAGACTGGGTAACATCAGATATAGGAGATGAGTGGATGTTTTATTAAACAGCAAAATGACAGTTTTTAAAACATTTAATAAATATACTTATCGTCTTTTTTTTTCGAGTCTTGGAGACATGTGAGGATTAGGAGAACCAACCGAGAATCGAACCCACAACTGTGCAGCATGAACATGCTCTATACCCAGCGTCTCAACCAACAGAGCCATCACACCTCACACATGAGAGGACGTTGTGAAATGGTCTTTTGTCTCTTATTATATGTGCATTAGCTGCTTTGTGACTGTGTTAATAAAAGACCATTTTATGGCAGTGCTCACAGAGTGTGATGGGATGGCTCAGTTGGTTAATACACTCCCTGTAGACCATTTCTCACCATCAGGCCTGCAGGTTCAATTCTTGGTTAGTTTTGCTGATAAAATGTGTATATTTATTAAGTCAATAATATTTATGTTCAAAAGGTTCCATTCAGCCACTGTCTGAAATGACCCAATCTTTACACACTCGTATGGAGAGGACCCGTGGGAACCAAACCTGCAACCTGGAGGTCTGAACATGCACTACAGCCAATGTACCAACCAGCTGAGCCATCACACCTCACACATGGCACACAGGTATAAATGGTCTTTTGTCTACTATTATATGTGCGTTAGCTACTATGTGACCTATTGTTAATGAAAGACCATTTTATGGCCATGCTCACAGAGTGCGGAGTGATGGCTCACCTCGTTGGTACACTGGCTTTAGAACATGTTCAAGCTTAAGGGTTGCAGGTTTGATTCTTTGTTTGCCCCTCTTGGTAAAATGAGAAGAATTATATTTATTTAGTAAATAATAACATTCATTATACTGTTAAAACATCTATTTTCTAATCCTTGAAGGAGAGGATCAGTGGGAATCAAACCTGCAACCTGGAGGTCTGAACATGCACTACAGCCAATGTACCAACCAGCTGAGCCATCACACCTCATACAGGACACAGCGGTATAAATGGTCTTTTGTCTACTATTATATGTGCGTAAGCTACTATGTGACCCATTATCAATGAAAGACCATTTTATGACCATGCTCACAGAGTGCGGTGTGATGGCTCAGTTGGTTGATGCACTGGCTTTAGAACATGTTCAAGCCTAAGGGTTACTGGTTTGATTCCTAGTTGGTCCATCTTGTCCTCTTTGGTAAAATGTCTTTTAACACTCTGTTATATGATGCTGGGTCAATCCTTGTATAAAAACCCATTTTATAGCCTTACTCAGTGCACGGTGTGATGGCTCGGTTGGAATATCTGCTGCCTTTATCAACTGATCTAACCTAAGAGTTGCATGATCGATTCCTGGTTGTTCCCCCTCATCCTTTCAGTGCTGGTAAGTAGCCTGTAATATTAATTATATTCTTAAAACATCCATTCACCTGCTGTGTCAGGTATTACCCACTCTCCACTGGAAGGATAGGAGTTGGACCTTCTGGGAATAAGTCTGTGACTCTGAACAGTTGTTGGCGCAATATGAAGACCGATCCTCACACCGTGCTTTCAATCAGTGCATTAGATGCACTATAATATATAAAGAGACTGGGTAACATCAGATATAGGAGATGAGTGGATGTTTTATTAAACAGCAAAATGACAGTTTTTAAAACATTTAATAAATATACTTATCGTCTTTTTTTTTCCAGTCTTGGAGACATGTGAGGATTAGGAGAACCAACCGAGAATCGAACCCACAACTGTGCAGCATGAACATGCTCTATACCCAGCGTCTCAACCAACAGAGCCATCACACCTCATACATGAGAGGACGTTGTGAAATGGTCTTTTGTCTCTTATTATATGTGCATTAGCTGCTTTGTGACTGTGTTAATAAAAGACCATTTTATGGCAGTGCTCACAGAGTGTGATGGGATGGCTCAGTTGGTTAATACACTCGCTGTAGACCATGTCTCACCATCAGGGCTGCAGGTTCAATTCTTGGTTAGTTTTGCTGATAAAATGTGTATATTTATTAAGTCAATAATATTTATGTTCAAAAGGTTCCATTCAGCCACTGTCTGAAATGACCCAATCTTTACATACTCGTATGGAGAGGACCCGTGGGAACCAAACCTGCAACCTGGAGGTCTGAACATGCACTACAGCCAATGTACCAACCAGCTGAGCCATCACACCTCACACATGGCACACAGGTATAAATGGTCTTTTGTCTACTATTATATGTGCGTTAGCTACTATGTGACCTATTGTTAATGAAAGACCATTTTATGGCCATGCTCACAGAGTGCGGAGTGATGCCTCACCTCGTTGGTACACTGGCTTTAGAACATGTTCAAGCTTAAGGGTTGCAGGTTTGATTCTTTGTTTGCCCCTCTTGGTAAAATGAGAAGAATTATATTTATTTAGTAAATAATAACATTCATTATACTGTAAAAACATCTAATTTCTAATCCTTGAAGGAGAGGATCAGTGGGAATCAAACCTGCAACCTGGAGGTCTGAACATGCACTACAGCCAATGTACCAACCAGCTGAGCCATCACACCTCATACAGGACACAGCGGTATAAATGGTCTTTTGTCTACTATTATATGTGCGTCAGCTACTATGTGACCTATTGTTAATGAAAGACCATTTTATGACCATGCTCACAGAGTGCGGTGTGATGGCTCAGTTGGTTGATGCACTGGCTTTAGAACATGTTCAAGCTTAAGGGTTGCAGGTTTGATTCTTTGTTTGCCCCTCTTGGTAAAATGAGAAGAATTATATTTATTTAGTAAATAATAACATTCATTATACTGTAAAAACATCTAATTTCTAATCCTTGAAGGAGAGGATCAGTTGGAATCAAACCTGCAACCTGAAGGTCTGAACATGCACTACAGCCAATGTACCAACCAGCTGAGCCATCACACCTCATACAGGACACAGCGGTATAAATGGTCTTTTGTCTACTATTATATGTGCGTCAGCTACTATGTGACCTATTGTTAATGAAAGACCATTTTATGACCATGCTCACAGAGTGCGGTGTGATGGCTCAGTTGGTTGATGCACTGGCTTTAGAACATGTTCAAGCCTAAGGGTTACTGGTTTGATTCCTAGTTGGTCCATCTTGTCCTCTTTGGTAAAATGTCTTTTAACACTCTGTTATATGATGCTGGGTCAATCCTTGTATAAAAACCCATTTTATAGCCTTACTCAGTGCACAGTGTGATGGCTCGGTTGGAATATCTGCTGCCTTTATCAACTGATCTAACCTAAGAGTTGCATGATCGATTCCTGGTTGTTCCCCCTCATCCTTTCAGTGCTGGTAAGTAGCCTGTAATATTAATTATATTCTTAAAACATCCATTCACCTGCTGTGTCAGGTATTACCCACTCTCCACTGGAAGGATAGGAGTTGGACCTTCTGGGAATAAGTCTGTGACTCTGAACAGTTGTTGGCGCAATATGAAGACCGATCCTCACACCGTGCTTTCAATCAGTGCATTAGATGCACTATAATATATAAAGAGACTGGGTAACATCAGATATAGGAGATGAGTGGATGTTTTATTAAACAGCAAAATGACAGTTTTTAAAACATTTAATAAATATACTTATCGTCTTTTTTTTTCCAGTCTTGAAGACATGTGACTATTAGGAGAACCAACCGAGAATCGAACCCACAACTGTGCAGCATGAACATGCTCTATACCCAGCGTCTCAACCAACAGAGCCATCACACCTCACACATGAGAAGATGTGGTGAAATGGTCTTTTGTCTCTTATTATATGTGCATTAGCTGCTTTGTGACTGTGTTAATAAAAGACCATTTTATGACAGTGCTCACAGAGTGTGATGGGATGGCTCAGTTGGTTAATACACTCCCTGTAGACCATTTCTCACCATCAGGCCTGCAGGTTCAATTCTTGGTTAGTTTTGCTGATAAAATGTGTATATTTATTAAGTCAATAATATTTATGTTCAAAAGGTTCCATTCAGCCACTGTCTGAAATGACCCAATCTTTACACACTCGTATGGAGAGGACCCGTGGGAACCAAACCTGCAACCTGGAGGTCTGAACATGCACTACAGCCAATGTACCAACCAGCTGAGCCATCACACCTCACACATGGCACACAGGTATAAATGGTCTTTTGTCTACTATTATATGTGCGTTAGCTACTATGTGACCTATTGTTAATGAAAGACCATTTTATGGCCATGCTCACAGAGTGCGGAGTGATGGCTCACCTCGTTGGTACACTGGCTTTAGAACATGTTCAAGCTTAAGGGTTGCAGGTTTGATTCTTTGTTTGCCCCTCTTGGTAAAATGAGAAGAATTATATTTATTTAGTAAATAATAACATTCATTATACTGTTAAAACATCTATTTTCTAATCCTTGAAGGAGAGGATCAGTGGGAATCAAACCTGCAACCTGGAGGTCTGAACATGCACTACAGCCAATGTACCAACCAGCTGAGCCATCACACCTCATACAGGACACAGCGGTATAAATGGTCTTTTGTCTACTATTATATGTGCGTAAGCTACTATGTGACCCATTATCAATGAAAGACCATTTTATGACCATGCTCACAGAGTGCGGTGTGATGGCTCAGTTGGTTGATGCACTGGCTTTAGAACATGTTCAAGCCTAAGGGTTACTGGTTTGATTCCTAGTTGGTCCATCTTGTCCTCTTTGGTAAAATGTCTTTTAACACTCTGTTATATGATGCTGGGTCAATCCTTGTATAAAAACCCATTTTATAGCCTTACTCAGTGCACGGTGTGATGGCTCGGTTGGAATATCTGCTGCCTTTATCAACTGATCTAACCTAAGAGTTGCATGATCGATTCCTGGTTGTTCCCCCTCATCCTTTCAGTGCTGGTAAGTAGCCTGTAATATTAATTATATTCTTAAAACATCCATTCACCTGCTGTGTCAGGTATTACCCACTCTCCACTGGAAGGATAGGAGTTGGACCTTCTGGGAATAAGTCTGTGACTCTGAACAGTTGTTGGCGCAATATGAAGACCGATCCTCACACCGTGCTTTCAATCAGTGCATTAGATGCACTATAATATATAAAGAGACTGGGTAACATCAGATATAGGAGATGAGTGGATGTTTTATTAAACAGCAAAATGACAGTTTTTAAAACATTTAATAAATATACTTATCGTCTTTTTTTTTCGAGTCTTGGAGACATGTGAGGATTAGGAGAACCAACCGAGAATCGAACCCACAACTGTGCAGCATGAACATGCTCTATACCCAGCGTCTCAACCAACAGAGCCATCACACCTCACACATGAGAGGACGTTGTGAAATGGTCTTTTGTCTCTTATTATATGTGCATTAGCTGATTTGTGACTGTGTTAATAAAAGACCATTTTATGGCAGTGCTCACAGAGTGTGATGGGATGGCTCAGTTGGTTAATACACTATCTGTAGACCATGTCTCACCATCAGGGCTGCAGGTTCAATTCTTGGTTAGTTTTGCTGATAAAATGTGTATATTTATTAAGTCAATAATATTTATGTTCAAAAGGTTCCATTCAGCCACTGTCTGAAATGACCCAATCTTTACATACTCGTATGGAGAGGACCCGTGGGAACCAAACCTGCAACCTGGAGGTCTGAACATGCACTACAGCCAATGTACCAACCAGCTGAGCCATCACACCTCACACATGGCACACAGGTATAAATGGTCTTTTGTCTACTATTATATGTGCGTTAGCTACTATGTGAGCTATTGTTAATGAAAGACCATTTTATGGCCATGCTCACAGAGTGCGGAGTGATGCCTCACCTCGTTGGTACACTGGCTTTAGAACATGTTCAAGCTTAAGGGTTGCAGGTTTGATTCTTTGTTTGCCCCTCTTGGTAAAATGAGAAGAATTATATTTATTTAGTAAATAATAACATTCATTATACTGTAAAAACATCTAATTTCTAATCCTTGAAGGAGAGGATCAGTGGGAATCAAACCTGCAACCTGGAGGTCTGAACATGCACTACAGCCAATGTACCAACCAGCTGAGCCATCACACCTCATACAGGACACAGCGGTATAAATGGTCTTTTGTCTACTATTATATGTGCGTCAGCTACTATGTGACCTATTGTTAATGAAAGACCATTTTATGACCATGCTCACAGAGTGCGGTGTGATGGCTCAGTTGGTTGATGCACTGGCTTTAGAACATGTTCAAGCTTAAGGGTTGCAGGTTTGATTCTTTGTTTGCCCCTCTTGGTAAAATGAGAAGAATTATATTTATTTAGTAAATAATAACATTCATTATACTGTTAAAACATCTATTTTCTAATCCTTGAAGGAGAGGATCAGTGGGAATCAAACCTGCAACCTGGAGGTCTGAACATGCACTACAGCCAATGTACCAACCAGCTGAGCCATCACACCTCATACAGGACACAGCGGTATAAATGGTCTTTTGTCTACTATTATATGTGCGTAAGCTACTATGTGACCCATTATCAATGAAAGACCATTTTATGACCATGCTCACAGAGTGCGGTGTGATGGCTCAGTTGGTTGATGCACTGGCTTTAGAACATGTTCAAGCCTAAGGGTTACTGGTTTGATTCCTAGTTGGTCCATCTTGTCCTCTTTGGTAAAATGTCTTTTAACACTCTGTTATATGATGCTGGGTCAATCCTTGTATAAAAACCCATTTTATAGCCTTACTCAGTGCACGGTGTGATGGCTCGGTTGGAATATCTGCTGCCTTTATCAACTGATCTAACCTAAGAGTTGCATGATCGATTCCTGGTTGTTCCCCTTCATCCTTTCAGTGCTGGTAAGTAGCCTGTAATATTAATTATATTCTTAAAACATCCATTCACCTGCTGTGTCAGGTATTACCCACTCTCCACTGGAAGGATAGGAGTTGGACCTTCTGGGAATAAGTCTGTGACTCTGAACAGTTGTTGGCGCAATATGAAGACCGATCCTCACACCGTGCTTTCAATCAGTGCATTAGATGCACTATAATATATAAAGAGACTGGGTAACATCAGATATAGGAGATGAGTGGATGTTTTATTAAACAGCAAAATGACAGTTTTTAAAACATTTAATAAATATACTTATCGTCTTTTTTTTTTCCAGTCTTGGAGACATGTGAGGATTAGGAGAACCAACCGAGAATCGAACCCACAACTGTGCAGCATGAACATGCTCTATACCCAGCGTCTCAACCAACAGAGCCATCACACCTCACACATGAGAGGACGTTGTGAAATGGTCTTTTGTCTCTTATTATATGTGCATTAGCTGCTTTGTGACTGTGTTAATAAAAGACCATTTTATGACAGTGCTCACAGAGTGTGATGGGATGGCTCAGTTGGTTAATACACTCCCTGTAGACCATTTCTCACCATCAGGCCTGCAGGTTCAATTCTTGGTTAGTTTTGCTGATAAAATGTGTATATTTATTAAGTCAATAATATTTATGTTCAAAAGGTTCCATTCAGCCACTGTCTGAAATGACCCAATCTTTACACACTCGTATGGAGAGGACCCGTGGGAACCAAACCTGCAACCTGGAGGTCTGAACATGCACTACAGCCAATGTACCAACCAGCTGAGCCATCACACCTCACACATGGCACACAGGTATAAATGGTCTTTTGTCTACTATTATATGTGCGTTAGCTACTATGTGACCTATTGTTAATGAAAGACCATTTTATGGCCATGCTCACAGAGTGCGGAGTGATGGCTCACCTCGTTGGTACACTGGCTTTAGAACATGTTCAAGCTTAAGGGTTGCAGGTTTGATTCTTTGTTTGCCCCTCTTGGTAAAATGAGAAGAATTATATTTATTTAGTAAATAATAACATTCATTATACTGTAAAAACATCTAATTTCTAATCCTTGAAGGAGAGGATCAGTTGGAATCAAACCTGCAACCTGGAGGTCTGAACATGCACTACAGCCAATGTACCAACCAGCTGAGCCATCACACCTCATACAGGACACAGCGGTATAAATGGTCTTTTGTCTACTATTATATGTGCGTCAGCTACTATGTGACCTATTGTTAATGAAAGACCATTTTATGACCATGCTCACAGAGTGCGGTGTGATGGCTCAGTTGGTTGATGCACTGGCTTTAGAACATGTTCAAGCTTAAGGGTTGCAGGTTTGATTCTTTGTTTGCCCCTCTTGGTAAAATGAGAAGAATTATATTTATTTAGTAAATAATAACATTCATTATACTGTAAAAACATCTAATTTCTAATCCTTGAAGGAGAGGATCAGTTGGAATCAAACCTGCAACCTGAAGGTCTGAACATGCACTACAGCCAATGTACCAACCAGCTGAGCCATCACACCTCATACAGGACACAGCGGTATAAATGGTCTTTTGTCTACTATTATATGTGCGTCAGCTACTATGTGACCTATTGTTAATGAAAGACCATTTTATGACCATGCTCACAGAGTGCTGTGTGATGGCTCAGTTGGTTGATGCACTGGCTTTAGAACATGTTCAAGCCTAAGGGTTACTGGTTTGATTCCTAGTTGGTCCATCTTGTCCTCTTTGGTAAAATGTCTTTTAACACTCTGTTATATGATGCTGGGTCAATCCTTGTATAAAAACCCATTTTATAGCCTTACTCAGTGCACAGTGTGATGGCTCGGTTGGAATATCTGCTGCCTTTATCAACTGATCTAACCTAAGAGTTGCATGATCGATTCCTGGTTGTTCCCCCTCATCCTTTCAGTGCTGGTAAGTAGCCTGTAATATTAATTATATTCTTAAAACATCCATTCACCTGCTGTGTCAGGTATTACCCACTCTCCACTGGAAGGATAGGAGTTGGACCTTCTGGGAATAAGTCTGTGACTCTGAACAGTTGTTGGCGCAATATGAAGACCGATCCTCACACCGTGCTTTCAATCAGTGCATTAGATGCACTATAATATATAAAGAGACTGGGTAACATCAGATATAGGAGATGAGTGGATGTTTTATTAAACAGCAAAATGACAGTTTTTAAAACATTTAATAAATATACTTATCGTCTTTTTTATTCCAGTCTTGAAGACATGTGACGATTAGGAGAACCAACCGAGAATCGAACCCACAACTGTGCAGCATGAACATGCTCTATACCCAGCGTCTCAACCAACAGAGCCATCACACCTCACACATGAGAAGATGTGGTGAAATGGTCTTTTGTCTCTTATTATATGTGCATTAGCTGCTTTGTGACTGTGTTAATAAAAGACCATTTTATGGCAGTCCTTGGAGAGTGTGATGGGATGGCTCAGTTGGTTAATACACTCCCTGTAGACCATTTCTCACCATCAGGCCTGCAGGTTCAATTCTTGGTTAGTTTTGCTGATAAAATGTGTATATTTATTAAGTCAATAATATTTATGTTCAAAAGGTTCCATTCAGCCACTGTCTGAAATGACCCAATCTTTACACACTCGTATGGAGAGGACCCGTGGGAACCAAACCTGCAACCTGGAGGTCTGAACATGCACTACAGCCAATGTACCAACCAGCTGAGCCATCACACCTCACACATGGCACACAGGTATAAATGGTCTTTTGTCTACTATTATATGTGCGTTAGCTACTATGTGACCTATTGTTAATGAAAGACCATTTTATGGCCATGCTCACAGAGTGCGGAGTGATGGCTCACCTCGTTGGTACACTGGCTTTAGAACATGAAGTAGCTAAAGCTTGCTGAACGGTGGGGGAGGGAGTGAAAATGTTTGAAGCACCAGAAGTGTGCTTTAACACCCTCTGGCAGAGTGCCGCCCTAGGCGAGTGCCTTGTTTGCCTTGTGGAAGATACACTACTGGGTGTGACTGAATTTAAGGGGGATGGGGTCACCTTCTATCTCTGTTATTAAACACCACTCCCTCTGCCCAACACCCTGGAACATAACCACAGTTCCCCACATTTTATTACCCTGTACCAATGATGGCTAACCTTGGCACTGCTGATGGTTGGGGAACATTTCCCATTCTGCTCAGTGAGCCTTAAGACTGACTGAGCATCATGGAACATTTAGTCCCCAGACATGTGCAATGCCAAGGTTAGCCATCACTGTCCTATCATTATTACTGATGTTTAAAGGAGCATAATGTAAGTTATAATAGGGTATTCTTACTGTTGGTGAGGGGAGTCTGGGCAGCAAACATATCTCATGGTTACCCAACTAGCCTGGACCTTGGAGGCTCTGAACTCATTAGTTAAACAGTGGTGCGATGTCTTCTTCTGTAACAATATCTGAGAAACACAGCCAGGATACAACACTTAATTCCCGCGGATGATAAACCAACATTAATCCATTGCATTTCTGTCCTCTCTGTGTCTAGATCCCTTGGATCTCCCAGAAAAAGAACTGCATCACCTACAGACAATACAAAATGCTGCAGCCAGACTACTGACCAACCAACCTGCATTACATAACACCTCTTCTCCACTCCCAGGATTGCGTCCCAATTAAATGGAGAACATATTATAAAACTGACCATCAAAGCCTTAAACCAGTGGTTCCCAAACCAGTCCTCACCCCCCTAACAGTCCAGGATTAAATGGGAGTTTGATTTTTAAACACAACTTGGTAACCCTAAATCCTGGGCTGTTAGATGGGGCGTGAGGACTGGGTTGGGAACCACTGTCTTATACAATCAAGGTCTGCATTACCTGAAACAGATCCTGGCACTGTATATTTCATCTCGCTCACTTCTGTCAGCCAACAAATCTCTCCTATCCGTAATCCATAAGAAATACAAACTCAGGTTCCTGAGCATTCAGTCACGCTGCCCCCCTCCCCTCCACATTCACTCACGCTCCCCCCCCCCACATTCAGCCACGCTGCCCCCCCCACATTGAGCCACGCTCCCCCCCCACATTGAGCCTCGCTGCCCCCCCCCACATTGAGCCTCGCTGCCCCCCCCCCCACATTCACTCACGCTCCCCCCCCCACATTCAGCCACGCTGCGCCTCACATTTAGCCACGCTGCCCCCCCCCCCACATTCAGCCACGCTGCCCCCCCACATTCAGCCACGCTGTCCCCCCCCCACATTCAGCCACGCTGCCCCCCCCACATTCAGCCACGCTCCCCCCCCACATTCAGCCACGCTGCGCCCCACATTTAGCCACGCTGCCCCTCCACCCACATTCAGCCTCACTGCCCCCAACATTCAGCCACGCTCCCCCCCCCCCACATTTAGCCATGCTGCCCCTCCACCCACATTCAGCCTCGCTGCCCCCCCACATTCAGCCTCGCTGCCCCCCACATTCAGCCATGTATAAACTATTGTTACAGGTTTAAACATAATCCAGGTCCGGGCCGTATAGAACTGCTGACTGTCATCATTCCACATAACCAGACAGGTAGAAGGATGGTCTAATACACAGCATTTTATCCAACTGCCGACAATGTGAACAAGTGAATGCAGAGTAACATGTGAAGTCACTGTCACAAATGTCTACATCTCAAATGAATCCACTGTATATTCTGCAGAGTATCCTGCAATGCACATCTTATGGCCACCAGGTGGCACCAGTGTAGTATTTCAGGTTACTCTAAATCAGGGGTCTACAAACTAAGGCCCGCGGGCCAGGGCCAGCCAACAGGCAGTGGGATGTGGGGGACGGGAGAAAGAGACTACAGAAACCAGGGGGAGAAAGAGACTACAGAAACCAGGGGGAGAGGGGAGAAAGAGACTACAGAAACCAGGGGGAGAGGGGAGAAAGAGACTACAGAAACCAGGGGGAGAGGAGAGAAAGAGACTACAGAAACCAGGGGGAGAGGAGAGAAAGAGACTACAGAAACCAGGGGGAGAGGGGAGAAAGAGACTACAGAAACCAGGGGGAGAGGGGAGAAAAAGACTACAGAAACCAGGGGGAGAGGGGAGAAAAAGACTACAGAAACCAGGGGGAGAGGGGAGAAAAAGACTACAGAAACCAGGGGGAGAGGGGAGAAAAAGACTACAGAAACCAGGGGGAGAGGGGAGAAATACACTACAGAAACCAGAGGGAGAGGGGAGATAGAGACTACAGAAACAAGCGGGAGAGGGGAGAAAGAGACTACAGAAACCAGGGGGAGAGGGGAGAAAGAGACTACAGAAACCAGGGGGAGAGGGGAGAAAGAGACTACAGAAACCAGGGGGAGAGGGGAGAAAGAGACTACAGAAACCAGCGGGAGAGGGGAGAAAGAGACTACAGAAACCAGGGGGAGAAAGAGACTACAGAAATGAGTGGGGATGGGTAGAAAGACTACAGCAACAAGGGGGAAAGAGTCTATAGACTCGAGGGGGGAGGAAGAGACTACAGAAAAGAGGGGGGCGGGGGAACATCTACAGAAAGGAAGGGGGATAGGGGAGAAAGAGACTACAGAAACCAGGGGGAGAGGGGAGAAAGAGACTACAGAAAAAATGGGGGATAGTTGAGAAAGAGACTACAGAAACCAGGGGGAGAGGGGAGAAAGAGACTACAGAAACCAGGGGGAGAAAGAGACTACAGAAATGAGTGGGGATGGGAGAAAGAGACTACAGAAACGATGGGGGAGAGGGGAGAAAGAGACTACAGCAACAAGGGGGAAAGAGACTACACACTCGACGGGGAAAGACAACTGAAACAAAGGGGGACGGGATAAAGAGACTACAGAAAGGAGGGGGGAGGAAGAGACTACAGAAAGGAGGGGGCGCGTGAGAACATCTACAGAAAGGAAGGGGGAGAGGGGAGAAAGAGACTACAGGAATGAGAAAGACAGACATGAGGGAGGAGATGAAAAGACAGAGAGACTTTTAATGTAATGTGAGTGCAATCTAGGTGCTGGGTAAGTCCTTTTTATTACATATGTAATAAGTTGAATTATAATAATGATTTTTTTCTTTGGCCCTTGAAAATGTGTAAAATGTACAATGTGGCCTTCCACTCACCCTCCTCCTATATTCACTGCCAGCTCTGGCACGTCCCCCACTCACCCTCCTCCTATACTCAGTGCCAGCTCTGGCACGTCCCCCACTCACCCTCCTCCTATACTCACTGCCAGCTCTGGCACGTCCCCCACTCACCCTCCTCCTATACTCACTGTCAGCTCTGGCATGTGCCCCTCTCACCCTCCTCCTATACTCACTGCCAGCTCTGGCATGTGCCCCTCTCACCCTCCTCCTATACTCACTGCCAGCTCTGGCACGTCCCCCACTCACCCTCCTCCTATACTCAGTGCCAGCTCTGGCACGTCCCCCACTCACCCTCCTCCTATACTCAGTGCCAGCTCTGGCACGTCCCCCACTCACCCTCCTCCTATACTCACTGTCAGCTCTGGCATGTGCCCCTCTCACCCTCCTCCTATACTCACTGCCAGCTCTGGCACGTCCCCCACTCACCCTCCTCCTATACTCACTGCCAGCTCTGGCACGTCCCCCACTCACCCTCCTCCTATACTCAGCACGTCCCCTCTCACCCTCCTCCTATACTCACTGCCAGCTCTGGCACGTCCACCACTCACCCTCCTCCTATACTCACTGCCAGCTCTGGCACGTCCCCCACTCACCCTCCTCCTATACTCACTGCCAGCTCTGGCACGTGCCCCATTCACCCTCCTACTATACTCAGTGCCAGCTCTGGCACGTCCCCCACTCACCCTCCTCCTATACTCAGTGCCAGCTCTGGCACGTCCACCACTCACCCTCCTCCTATCTCAGTGCCAGCTCTGGCACGTCCACCACTCATACAGAAAGACCCCCTTATCATACTGAAAGACCCCCTTATCATACAGAAAGATCCCTTATTATACTGAAAGACCCCCTTATCATACAGAAAGACCCCCTTATCATACAGAAAGATCCCTTATTATACTGAAAGACCCCCTTATGATACAGAAAGACCCCCTTATGATACAGAAAGACCCCCTTATCATACTAGTTCTCCAGAGAAGAAAGAAGGAAAATGTGGTATAGTCCTGGCAGCTCCCGAGAGTGGCATCCAACCACTTGAGAAAGAAAATGTGTATCTAACGGGCATAAACTTGATCTCCCCCCCCCCCCCCGGATACTTTAACCATTAATATGCCACTGATAACTCCCCCCCGGCCATGCACGCATGCAGGAGATCCAGCTGTCTCGGAGTGAGTCAGTGACACGGGCAGTGGGGACCCCCAGGAATGAATGGGCCCTGGGCAGCTGCCCCGATTTTATTTTCAGATTCTTTTTTTGAAAGGGCCCCAGGGCCCGTGACAGGTGTATCACCCATCCCCCCTGATGGTGGCGCTGACACGAGGAATACGTGTGCAGCGTGCTAATCACTGATAAAATACACCCCGCCTCTTACACTTTGGACATTGAACTTACAACAGACACACCTACACACACTCACCTGGCAAGACTGTTAATTTTCATGGAATCCTTTATATCAGGCATGGTGCCCACAGATTGGCCTAAAAGCTGATGTGGTGCTCATATTTAAAAAGGGATCCGAATCCCAGCCGGGCAATTACAGACCTGTAAGCTTGACATCTGCGGTGGGAAACATTTTGAAGGGTTGCTAAGGGAATATATTCTCGAGTTCATATTGAACAGGAATCTCATTAGCAGGAGCCAACATGGCTTTGTGAAGGACAGATCAAACTAACTTAATTACATTCTATGAAGATGTGAGTAATAATATAGATATGGGTGCTGCAGTGGATGTAATATATTTAGAATTTGATAAGGCATTTGATACAGTTTCACATAAACGGTTACTGTACAAATTGACTGAAATAGGTTTAAAGGCCAGAGGTTTGTTTGTGGATTGGAAATTGGCTGAAAGAATACAAAGAGTGGTGGTAAATGAGAAGTTCTCAAATTGGACAGATGTGATAAGTGGAGTAGTTGTTAATTGGTTTATTAATGATCTTCCAGAGGAGCATTAACTCACAGGAGGAAGATATTATTCTGCCATGGTAAGAACCCTCCTTGAATATGTGCAAGCAGGGAAAAGAAAAATGTTGGTGCGCTAAAGTATGAGCATGCTGCTGTGGCGGGTGAGCTTAATTATGCTATGGCCAATTCATATAACCAAATTGCCAACTTTATTAGGGTGAGAAGCACAGACAGTTTTTGTTTTTTTCTACACCTTGAATATGTGGTTCAATTCTGGACGCCTTGTCTAAATGAAAGACATTATGGAACTAGAGAAAGTGCAGAGGAGGGCTACAACACTAATCTGGGGATGGAAAGTTTTAGTTAAGAAGAAAGTCTGGGAAAGTTAGAGAAACTGCATCTTAGAGGGGATATGGTAATGTTATATATAAAACTGTACAGGGCCTATACAGAGGGCTTTCTAAAGACCTGCTCATTAACAGAACGGTACAAAGGACAAGAGACGCCCACTAAGACTGGAGGAAAGGAGATTTAGTCTGCGACAGCGGAAGGCATTCTTTACAGTAAGGACAATAAAGGTCTGGAATTCACTGCCTGAAGAAGTGGTTCTAGCAAATCCGTTAGATGCCTTTAAAAGCGGCCTGGATAGTTTGTTAATGAGCCGGAGCATAGAGGGCTATGTATGTTATTATAGGCAGTAATATGTATTTAGTGCTTGTTGATCCAGGAGAAATCATTTGGAGTCAAGAAGGAACTTTATTCCCACTAAAAGCAGAATTGGAAATTGCTGAAGGGGTTTTTATTTGCCTTCTTTTGGATCAACCGCGGGTAGCATGGGATAGGAAAAGGGTTGAACTTGATGGACACAAGTCTTTTTTCAACCTAAATTACTATGTAACACTCCTTGCATAATTGGCACTCCCTGGCCACGCTGCCTGCATACTCGGCACTCCCTGGCCGCGCTGCCTGCATACTCGGCACTCCCTGGCCGCGCTGCCTGCATACTCTGCACTCCTTGGCCGCGCTGCCTGCATACTCGGCACTCCCTGGCCGCGCTGCCTGCATACTCGGCACTCCCTGGCCGCGCTACCTGCATACTCGGCACTGCCAGGCTGTGCTGCTGACCTACTCGGCACTCCCTGGCTGTGCTGCCTGCATACTCGGCACTCCCTGGCCGTGCTGATGACCTACTCGGCACTCCCTGGCTGTGCTGCCTGCATACTCGGCACTCCCTAGCCGTGCTGCTGACTTACTCGGCACTCCCTGGCCGTGCTGCTGACATACTCGGCACTGCCTGGCTGTGCTGCTGACATACTCGGCACTCCCTGGCCGTGCTGCTGACATACTCGGCACTCCCTGGCTGTGCTGCTGACATACTCGGCACTCCCTGGCCGTGCTGCTGACATACTCGGCACTCCCTGGCCGTGCTGCTGACATACTCGGCACTCCATTGCCAGGTTTTTTTGTCTCTATTTGGAGAATGTGTACCTGTGTCTCGTGGTATAATGGCAGTCAGTGTATCTCATCCAGGTAGCAGGTGATGTAAGCTTATCCCCAGACTCTCCTGCAGTCCCGCAGGTATTGGACGGCATTTGCTGTTTACCTTTTTCAGACTCATGGCCTTGAACCTGCTCAGGGGGAGTGATTTACTACTTTCCACACGCTATGCATGTAATACATGTGCACATAACATGACTATCCCTTCCAATCATCACTAGGAATGCACCCCACATTAACAAATAGGAATCCTGCAAAACCCTGGGTGTGCTGAGTCTCCAACTATACCACTAGACTGTAAGCTCCCGGGACAGGGTCTCCCATTATACCACTAGACTGTAAGCTCCTGGGACAGGGTCTCCCATTATACCACTAGAGTGTAAGCTCCTGGGACATGGTCTCCCATTATACCACTAGAGTGTAAGCTCCTGGGACAGGGTCTCCCATTATACCACTAGAGTGTAAGCTCCTGGGACAGGGTCTGCCATTATACCACTAGAGTGTAATCTCCTGAGACAGGGTCTCCCATTATACCACTAGAGTGTAATCTCCAGTGTGTTAGATCGGGTTTGAGAGCCACGCTGAGACGACACAGAGAGCCACGCTGAGACGACACAGAGAGCCACGCTGAGACGACACAGAGAGAGGGACAGTGAGAGAGACAGTGAGAGGGACAGTGAGAGAGTCAGTGAGAGGGACAGTGAGAGAGTCAGTGAGAGAGACAGTGAGAGAGACAGTGAGAGAGACAGTGAGAGAGACAGTGAGAGAGACAGTGAGAGAGACAGTGAGAGAGACAGTGAGAGAGTCAGTGAGAGAGACAGTGAGAGAGTCAGTGAGAGAGACAGTGAGAGAGACAGTGAGAGAGACAGTGAGAGAGACAGTGAGAGAGACAGAGTGAGTGACAGTGAGAGAGTCAGTGAGAGAGTCAGTGAGAGGGACAGTGAGAGAGACAGTGAGAGGGACAGTGAGAGGGACAGTGAGAGAGACAGTGAGAGAGACAGTGAGAGAGACAGTGAGAGAGACAGTGAGAGAGACAGTGAGAGAGACAGTGAGAGAGACAGTGAGAGGGACATTGAGAGGGACAGTGAGAGGGACAGTGAGAGAGTCAGTGAGAGAGACAGTGAGAGAGACAGTGAGAGAGACAGTGAGAGAGACAGTGAGAGAGACAGTGAGAGGGACATTGAGAGAGACAGTGAGAGGGACATTGAGAGAGACAGTGAGAGAGACAGTGAGAGAGTCAGTGAGAGAGACAGTGAGAGAGACAGTGAGAGAGACAGTGAGAGAGACAGTGAGAGGGACATTGAGAGAGACAGTGAGAGGGACAGTGAGAGGGACAGTGAGAGGGACAGTGAGAGGGACAGTGAGAGGGACAGTGAGAGAGACAGTGAGAGAGACAGTGAGAGAGTCAGTGAGAGAGACAGTGAGAGAGACAGTGAGAGAGACAGTGAGAGAGACAGTGAGAGGGACAGTGAGAGAGACAGTGAGAGGGACAGTGAGAGAGACAGTGAGAGAGTCAGTGAGAGAGACAGTGAGAGAGACAGTGAGAGAGTCAGTGAGAGAGACAGTGAGAGAGACAGTGAGAGAGTCAGTGAGAGAGACAGTGAGAGAGACAGTGAGAGAGACAGTGAGAGAGACAGTGAGAGGGACAGTGAGAGAGTCAGTGAGAGAGTCAGTGAGAGAGTCAGTGAGAGAGACAGTGAGAGAGACAGTGAGAGAGACAGTGAGAGAGACAGTGAGAGAGACAGTGAGAGAGTCAGTGAGAGAGTCAGTGAGAGGGACAGTGAGAGAGACAGTGAGAGGGACAGTGAGAGGGACAGTGAGAGGGACAGTGAGAGGGACAGTGAGAGAGTCAGTGAGAGAGACAGTGAGAGGGACAGTGAGAGAGACAGTGAGAGGGACAGTGAGAGGGACAGTGAGAGAGTCAGTGAGAGAGTCAGTGAGAGGGACAGTGAGAGAGACAGTGAGAGAGACAGTGAGAGGGACAGTGAGAGGGACAGTGAGAGGGACAGTGAGAGGGACAGTGAGAGAGACAGTGAGAGGGACAGTGAGAGAGACAGTGAGAGAGTCAGTGAGAGAGACAGTGAGAGGGACAGTGAGAGAGACAGTGAGAGGGACAGTGAGAGGGACAGTGAGAGAGACAGTGAGAGAGACAGTGAGAGAGACAGTGAGAGAGTCAGTGAGAGAGTCAGTGAGAGGGACAGTGAGAGAGACAGTGAGAGGGACAGTGAGAGGGACAGTGAGAGAGACAGTGAGAGAGACAGTGAGAGAGACAGTGAGAGAGACAGTGAGAGAGACAGTGAGAGGGACATTGAGAGGGACAGTGAGAGGGACAGTGAGAGGGACAGTGAGAGAGACAGTGAGAGAGTCAGTGAGAGAGACAGTGAGAGAGACAGTGAGAGAGACAGTGAGAGGGACAGTGAGAGAGACAGTGAGAGAGTCAGTGAGAGAGACAGTGAGAGAGACAGTGAGAGAGACAGTGAGAGAGACAGTGAGAGAGTCAGTGAGAGAGACAGTGAGAGAGACAGTGAGAGGGACAGTGAGAGGGACAGTGAGAGGGACAGTGAGAGAGTCAGTGAGAGAGTCAGTGAGAGAGTCAGTGAGAGAGTCAGTGAGAGAGTCAGTGAGAGAGACAGTGAGAGAGACAGTGAGAGGGACAGTGAGAGAGACAGTGAGAGAGACAGTGAGAGGGACAGTGAGAGGGACAGTGAGAGAGACAGTGAGAGAGACAGTGAGAGAGACAGTGAGAGAGACAGTGAGAGAGACAGTGAGAGGGACATTGAGAGGGACAGTGAGAGGGACAGTGAGAGAGACAGTGAGAGAGACAGTGAGAGAGACAGTGAGAGAGACAGTGAGAGGGACAGTGAGAGAGACAGTGAGAGGGACATTGAGAGAGACAGTGAGAGAGACAGTGAGAGAGTCAGTGAGAGAGACAGTGAGAGAGACAGTGAGAGGGACATTGAGAGAGACAGTGAGAGGGACAGTGAGAGGGACAGTGAGAGGGACAGTGAGAGGGACAGTGAGAGAGACAGTGAGAGAGACAGTGAGAGAGTCAGTGAGAGAGACAGTGAGAGAGACAGTGAGAGAGTCAGTGAGAGAGACAGTGAGAGAGACAGTGAGAGAGTCAGTGAGAGAGACAGTGAGAGAGACAGTGAGAGAGACAGTGAGAGAGACAGTGAGAGGGACAGTGAGAGAGTCAGTGAGAGAGTCAGTGAGAGAGACAGTGAGAGAGACAGTGAGAGAGACAGTGAGAGAGACAGTGAGAGAGACAGTGAGAGAGACAGTGAGAGAGTCAGTGAGAGGGACAGTGAGAGAGACAGTGAGAGAGACAGTGAGAGGGACAGTGAGAGGGACAGTGAGAGGGACAGTGAGAGGGACAGTGAGAGAGTCAGTGAGAGAGACAGTGAGAGGGACAGTGAGAGAGACAGTGAGAGGGACAGTGAGAGGGACAGTGAGAGAGTCAGTGAGAGAGTCAGTGAGAGGGACAGTGAGAGAGACAGTGAGAGAGACGGTGAGAGGGACAGTGAGAGGGACAGTGAGAGGGACAGTGAGAGAGACAGTGAGAGGGACAGTGAGAGAGACAGTGAGAGAGTCAGTGAGAGAGACAGTGAGAGAGACAGTGAGAGAGACAGTGAGAGAGACAGTGAGAGAGTCAGTGAGAGGGACAGTGAGAGAGACAGTGAGAGAGACAGTGAGAGAGACAGTGAGAGAGTCAGTGAGAGGGACAGTGAGAGAGACAGTGAGAGAGACAGTGAGAGAGACAGTGAGAGAGTCAGTGAGAGGGACAGTGAGAGGGACAGTGAGAGGGACAGTGAGAGAGACAGTGAGAGAGACAGTGAGAGAGACAGTGAGAGAGTCAGTGAGAGAGTCAGTGAGAGAGACAGTGAGAGAGACAGTGAGAGGGACAGTGAGAGAGACAGTGAGAGAGACAGTGAGAGGGACAGTGAGAGGGACAGTGAGAGAGACAGTGAGACAGCTCTGGTAGGATTATAGGTAGGTGATGCCCGTGATGATGGTGGGGGGGGGGGGGGGGGGTACACCTGTTCCTGTGTTATTTACATGGTTTGCTATATATACGTCAGTAGCTCTCTGGTATTTCACCTGTACATCACGCACACTCTGGTTATTCTGGATTCTTGTTATTTCTGTGTCTTCGGGTTCACATAGCTTGCTACAAATAGTATTATAACTCCCTAAAGGCCTCCCTCATATCAATCCACGCTCTACCATACACAGAAATAGTCTGGACACACACAGGAGGGAGAGAGTGCTAGCTCTGCAGGCAAAATGTTTAAGGTAAAATGATCACAGACAAGGCAGGAGTAGTGGTTAGAGTGCAAGCTGTACGGTAAGGCAGGAGTAGGGGTTAGACTGCAAGCTGTACGGGTAAGGCAGGAGTAGGGGTTAGAGTGCAAGCTGTACAGGTAAGGCAGGAGTAGGGGTTAGACTGCAAGCTGTACAGGTAAGGCAGGAGTAGGGGTTAGAGTGCAAGCTGTACAGGTAAGGCAGGAGTAGGGGTTAGAGTGCAAGCTGTACGGGTAAGGCAGGGGTAGGGGGTAGAGTGCAAGCTGTACGGAGAAGGCAGGAGTAGGGGGTAGAGTGCAAGCTGTACAGGTAAGGCAGGAGTAGGGGGTAGAGTGCAAGCTCTACGGGTAAGGCAGGAGTAGGGGTTAGACTGCAAGCTGTACAGGTAAGGCAGGAGTAGGGGTTAGACTGCAAGCTGTACAGCTAAGGCAGGAGTAGGGGTTAGACTGCAAGCTGTACAGGTAAGGCAGGAGTAGGGGGTAGAGTGCAAGCTGTATGGGTAAGCAGGAGTAGGGGTTAGACTGCAAGCTGTACGGGTAAGGCAGGAGTAGGGGGTAGAGTGCAAGCTGTACGGGTAAGGCAGAAGTAGCGGTTAGACTGCAAGTTGTACAGGTAAGGCAGGAGTAGGGGTTAGACTGCAAGTTGTACGGGTAAGGCAATAGGGGGTAGAGTGCAAGCTGTACGGGTAAGGCAGGAGTAGGGGGGAGAGTGCAAGCTGTACGGGTAAGGCAGGAGTAGGGGGTAGAGTGTAAGATCTTTACAGCCTCCTGAGACAAGCAGTCTCCAGGGGAAAAGACAAAATCTTGTCTTCCCGAAGATAAGAATCAATCCTGGGGGGCTCTCCCCCCCCCCCGCTAATAGCATTCCATGTGTGCAGATGGTCGGTGACATGGTGTATCATTAGCTAATACCCCACTCTGCTAGCCTGATGGAAGATAGGGGACTGACAGTCAGACAGAGGTGACAGGGTACCAGGCAGGGTGGGAGTCCTACCTCAGACTGTCTACTAAAGTAATAACATCACCAGCAGACATCAGGACACGCCCCTCTCATTAATATGTAAGTAGGTGGGAGGGACTGTCATACAAAAAGGACTTCTCATCTGGCTGCAGACACACTGTGCTGAGCATGGAGCTGTATGGATTATGGGTCCTGTACCTGTGGCTGTGGGTGGCATCCGCCAACAGACACACCGTCTTCTGGAACAGCACCAACAACAAGTAAGAACTTCATCAGGACAGGCAGCAGGGTAATGGGGTAAACAGCAAGACTGAGGCTGGCACACTGGGTGTCTGTGCTTCATGATGTGGCAGCTTCCCATAGTTTGAGTAAAGGGTTAAGTGGTGGAGAGTGAGGGGTGAGTGGGGCAGAGTGAGGGGGTGAGTGGGGAACAGTGAGGGGGTGAGTGGGGAAGAGTGAGGGGGCACAGTATGGAGTGAGGGGGGCACAGTATGGAGTGAGGGGGGCACAGTATGGAGTGAGGGGGGCACTGTATGGAGTGAAGGGAGCACAGTATGGAGTGAGGGGGTACATTATGGAGTGAGGGGGGCACAGTATGGAGTGAGGGGGGCACAGTATGGAGTGAGGGGGGCACAGTATGGAGTGAGGGGGGCACAGTATGGAATGAGGGGAGCACAGTATGGAGTGAGGGGGCACAGTATGGAGTGAGGGGTACACAGTATGGAGTGAGGGGAGCACAGTATGGAGTGAGGGGAGCACAGTATGGAGTGAGGGGAGCACTGTATGGAGTGAGGGGAGCACAGTATGGAGTGAGGGGAGAACAGGATGGAGTGAGGGGAGCACAGGATGGAGTGAGGGGAGCACAGGATGGAGTGAGGGGAGCACAGTATGGAGTGAGGGGTACACAGGATGGAGTGAGGGGAGCACAGGATGGAGTGAGGGGAGCACAGTATGGAGTGAGGGGAGCACAGTATGGAGTGAGGGGAGCACAGTATGGAGTGAGGGAGCACAGTATGGAGTGAGGGGGCACAGTATGGAGTGAGGGAGCACAGTATGGAGTGAGGGGGCACAGTATGGAGTGAGGGGGCACAGTATGGAGTGAGGGAGCACAGTATAGAGTGAGGGAGCACAGTATGGAGTGAGGGGAGCACAGTATGGAGTGAGGGAGCACAGTATGGAGTGAGGGGTACAATATGGAGTGAGGGGAGCACAGTATAGAGTGAGGGAGCACAGTATGGAGTGAGGGAGCACAGTATGGAGTGAGGGAGCACAGTATGGAGTGAGGGAGCACAGTATGGAGTGAGGGGAGCACAGTATGGAGTGAGGGAGCACAGTATGGAGTGAGGGAGCACAGTATGGAGTGAGGGAGCACAGTATGGAGTGAGGGAGCACAGTATGGAGTGAGGGGGCACAGTATGGAGTGAGGGAGCACAGTATGGAGTGAGGGGGGCACAGAGCACAGTATAGTAGTGAGTTCAGGGAATACTTGGCGTGATTGAGTGAGTGCCTGGAGGAAGTGTGACTCAGGTAGTAAGATTTACAGGAATATCTGATTCATGTTTTGCATTATTCTGCACTAACACTGACAAGTGCCCTGCAGGATTCAGGCATTAGTAGCTGAGCTGGATGGAGGTTTAGTGGCTGCCCCTGCCACGGATGTTTAGGGCTGAGGCAGTCCCCTGTTTGGAAAGAAATAGTTAAAGTCTTGTGAAGGTTTGGGGGAGGGGTGCAGGGAAGGTGAGGGGGAGGGAGGACTATTGTCCAGTGAGTTTGTTTGGGGAAAGCATTGCTGGGCAGCCAGCTGTGGCCTGTATTAGAGGGAGTGACGGCTCCCAATGGGGGTCACTGGGGGAGGTGAATCTCACTGAGTGTGTGACAGGCATCAGAACCAGGGGCAAACACCTTACCTGTGATCAGTCTGCCCCAAAATGTCATGACTTGTATACAGCCCCACACCCAAATATTCCCAGCATCCACCCTGCAAGGGTGCTGCACAGCACGGTACGGGCAGGGTGCATAGTAAAGCCGGTGTACGGGCAGGGTGCATAGTAAGGCCGGTGTACGGGCAGGGTGCATAGTACGGCTGGTGTATGGACAGGGTGCATAGTAAGGCCGGTGTACGGGCAGGGTGCATAGTACGGCTGGTGTATGGACAGGGTGCATAGTAAGGCCGGTGTACGGGCAGGGTGCATAGTAAGGCCGGTGTACGGGCAGGGTGCATAGTAAGGCCAGTGTACGGGCAGGGTGCATAGTAAGGCCGGTGTACGGGCAGGGTGCATAGTAAGGCCGGTGTACGGGCAGGGTGCATAGTACGGCTGGTGTATGGGCAGGGTGCATAGTACGGCTGGTGTATGGGCAGGGTGCATAGTACGGCTGGTGTATGGGCAGGGTGCATAGTAAGACCGGTGTACGGGCAGGGTGCATAGTAAGGCCGGTGTACGGGCAGGGTGCATAGTAAGGCCGGTGTATGGGCAGGGTGCATAGTAAGGCCGGTGTATGGGCAGGGTGCATAGTAAGGCCGGTGTATGGGCAGGGTGCATAGTAAGGCCGGTGTATGGGTGAGATGAGCAGAAGTGTAATGTCGGGGGATGAGCAGTGTAATGTCGGGGGATGAGCAGTGTAATGTCGGGGGATGAGCAGTGTAATGTCGGGGGATGAGCAGGGTAATGTCGGGGGATGAGCAGTGTAATGTCGGGGGATGAGCAGTGTAATGTCGGGGGATGAGCAGTGTAATGTCGGGGGATGAGCAGTGTAATGTTGGGGGATGAGCAGTGTAATGTTGGGGGTTGAGCAGTGTAATGTCGGGGGATGAGCAGGGTAATGTCGGGGGATGAGCAGGGTAATGTCGGGGGATGAGCAGGGTAATGTCGGGGGATGAGCAGGGTAATGTCGGGGGATGAGCAGGGTAATGTCGGGGGATGAGCAGGGTAATGTCGGGGGATGAGCAGTGTAATGTCGGGGGATGAGCAGCGTAATGTTGGGGGATGAGCAGTGTTGTTTAGGGGTCATGGAAGGATCAGGGCTCTATGTGGTGTTTATTCCGGAGGGGCAGGAAGGCTGTAGAGGAAGTCTCCCGACTCCCCTTTTCCTTTCTCAGAGCTGGCTTTTCCTTTGCCCATTATACCTTCCTGTTCCCAGCCTGGAATAATGTTACATGTTACATGCAAACAGTCCTTGTCCGAAAGCTAACCATCTAATCACCCCAGGAGCTAACAACTAACACCCATATGCTAAGGAGTCTTTACCACCCTACTCTAACCGGTAACAATATAACTGCCCCTTGGCACTTGTGGCCCCTGCAGTATCACTGACCTAGGACTGTATGTGAAATGAAAGGAATTGAGAGAGATACAGAGATGAACACACTCTCAGCTGACTCTCCCTTATCTCAAGGTCTGGAGCAGCCAAGTCACTCCCTGTTTAACCTCTCACAGCATGCACACACTAACCGGCAGAGCTCACAATCTATAGTATCCTGGGCTGTGTGTCATGTTGATCCATTACACACACAGACGTGCGTCTTGTGCAGACAGTGTTGCTTTATCTGTGTGTGTTTGTGGTTCGCTCTCAGGGGAGGTGATGCGTTTGGCCCATGTGGTTATTGGATCAGGTGAGGGTCAGGTTACAGGATGAACAAAAAGTAGAATTACAAGTTTTTCTATTTAATCCATTGACAGCTGATTGACCAACAAACAAGCCGGGGAGAGGGACTGTGTATAGCGGCAGGCAGCAGGGAGAGGGACTGTGTATAGCGGCAGGCAGCAGGGAGAGGGACTGTGTATAGCGGCAGGCAGCAGGGAGAGGGACTGTGTATAGCGGCAGGCAGCAGGGAGAGGGACTGTGTATAGCGGCAGGCAGCAGGGAGAGGGACTGTGTATAGCGGCAGGCAGCAGGGAGAGGGACTGTGTATAGCGGCAGGCAGCAGGGAGAGGGACTGTGTATAGCGGCAGGCAGCAGGGAGAAGGACTGTGTATAGCGGCAGGCAGCAGGGAGAGGGACTGTGTATAGCGGCAGGCAGCAGGGAGAGGGACTGTGTATAGCGGCAGGCAGCAGGGAGAGGGACTGTGTATAGCGGCAGGCAGCAGGGAGAGGGACTGTGTATAGCGGCAGGCAGCAGGGAGAGGGACTGTGTATAGCGGCAGGCAGCAGGGAGAAGGACTGTGTATAGCGGCAGGCAGCAGGGAGAGGGACTGTGTATAGCGACAGGCAGCAGGGAGAGGGACTGTGTATAGCGGCAGGCAGCAGGGAGAGGGACTGTGTATAGCGGCAGGCAGCAGGGAGAGGGACTGTGTATAGCGGCAGGCAGCAGGGAGAGGGACTGTGTATAGCGGCAGGCAGCAGGGAGAGGGACTGTGTATAGCGGCAGGCAGCAGGGAGAGGGACTGTGTATAGCGGCAGGCAGCAGGGAGAGGGACTGTGTATAGCGGCAGGCAGCAGGGAGAGGGACTGTGTATAGCGGCAGGCAGCAGGGAGAAGGACTGTGTATAGCGACAGGCAGCAGGGAGAGGGACTGTGTATAGCGACAGGCAGCAGGGAGAAGGACTGTGTATAGCGGCAGGCAGCAGGGAGAGGGACTGTGTATAGCGGCAGGCAGCAGGGAGAGGGACTGTGTATAGCGGCAGGCAGCAGGGAGAGGGACTGTGTATAGCGGCAGGCAGCAGGGAGAGGGACTGTGTATAGCGGCAGGCAGCAGGGAGAGGGACTGTGTATAGCGACAGGCAGCATGGAGAGGGACTGTGTATAGCGGCAGGCAGCAGGGAGAAGGACTGTGTATAGCGGCAGGCAGCAGGGAGAAGGACTGTGTATAGCGGCAGGCAGCAGGGAGAGGGACTGTGTATAGCGACAGGCAGCAGGGAGAGGGACTGTGTATAGCGGCAGGCAGCAGGGAGAGGGACTGTGTATAGCGGCAGGCAGCAGGGAGAGGGACTGTGTATAGCGGCAGGCAGCAGGGAGAGGGACTGTGTGTGTGTATACAGAATATAAGCAGTGTGTGTGTGTGTGTGTATACAGCATATAAGCAGTGTGTGTGTGTGTATACAGCATATAAGCAGTGTGTTTGTGTGTGTTTGTGTATACAGCATATAAGCAGTGTGTGTCTGTGTGTTTGTGTGTGTGTATACAGCATATAAGCAGTGTGTGTGTGTGTGTGTATACAGCATATAAGCAGTGTGTGTGTGTGTGTGTATACAGCATATAAGCAGTGTGTGTGTGTGTGTGTGTGTATACAGCATATAAGCAGTGTGTGTGTGTGTATACAGCATATAAGCAGTGTGTGTGTGTGTATACAGAATATAAGCAGTGTGTGTGTGTGTGTGTATACAGCATATAAGTAGTGTGTGTGTGTGTGTATACAGCATATAAGCAGTGTGTGTGTCTGTGTGTGTGTATACAGCATATAAGCAGTGTGTGTGTGTGTGTGTGTGTGTATACAGCATATAAGCAGTGTGTGTGTGTGTGTATACAGAATATAAGCAGTGTGTGTGTGTGTATACAGCATATAAGTAGTGTGTGTGTGTGTGTGTGTATACAGCATATAAGTAGTGTGTGTGTGTGTGTGTGTGTGTGTGTATACAGCATATAAGCAGTGTGTGTGTGAGTGTGTGTGTGTATACAGCATATAAGTAGTGTGTGTGTGTGTGTGTGTGTGTGTGTGTGTGTATACAGCATATAAGCAGTGTGTGTGTGTGTGTGTGTGTGTGTACAGCATATAAGCAGTGTGTGTGTGTGTGTGTGTGTGTGTATACAGAATATAAGCAGTGTCTGTGTGTGTGTGTGTGTGTGTATACAGAATATAAGCAGTGTCTGTGTGTGTGTGTGTGTGTGTATACAGAATATAAGCAGTGTGTCTGTGTGTGTGTGTGTATACAGCATATAAGCAGTGTGTGTGTGTGTGTGTGTGTATACAGCATATAAGCTGTGTGTGTGTGTGTGTGTATACAGCATAAAAGCAGTGTGTGTGTGTGTGTGTATACAGCATAAAAGCAGTGTGTGTGTGTGTGTGTGTCTGTGTGTGTATACAGCATAAAAGCAGTGTGTGTGTCTGTGTGTGTATACAGCATAAAAGCAGTGTGTGTGTGTGTGTGTGTGTGTGTGTATACAGCATAAAAGCAGTGTGTGTTTGTGTATACAGAATATAAGCAGTGTGTGTGTGTGTGTGTATACAGCATAAAAGCAGTGTGTGTGTCTGTGTGTGTATACAGCATAAAAGCAGTGTGTGTGTGTATACAGCATAAAAGCAGTGTGTGTTTGTGTATACAGAATATAAGCAGTGTGTGTGTGTGTGTATACAGCATAAAAGCAGTGTGTGTGTGTTTGTGTATACAGCATAAAAGCAGTGTGTGTTTGTGTATACAGCATATAAGCAGTGTGTGTCTGTGTGTTTGTGTATACAGCATATAAGCTGTGTGTGTGTGTGTGTGTCTGTGTGTGTATACAGCATAAAAGCAGTGTGTGTCTGTGTGTGTCTGTGTGTGTATACAGCATAAAAGCAGTGTGTGTGTGTGTGTCTGTGTGTGTATACAGCATAAAAGCAGTGTGTGTGTGTGTGTGTGTATACAGCATAAAAGCAGTGTGTGTTTGTGTATACAGAATATAAGCAGTGTGTGTGTGTGTGTGTGTATACAGCATAAAAGCAGTGTGTGTGTGTTTGTGTATACAGCATAAAAGCAGTGTGTGTGTGTGTGTTTGTGTATACAGCATATAAGCAGTGTGTGTCTGTGTGTTTGTGTATACAGCATATAAGCAGTGTGTGTGTGTGTGTGTGTATATACAGCATATAAGCAGTGTGTGTGTGTGTGTGTGTGTGTGTGTGTGTGTGTGTGTGTGTTTGTGTATACAGCATATAAGCAGTGTGTGTCTGTGTGTTTGTGTATACAGCATATAAGCAGTGTGTGTCTGTGTGTTTGTGTATACAGCATATAAGCAGTGTGTGTGTGTGTGTGTGTGTATACAGCATATAAGCAGTGTGTGTGTGTGTGTGTGTGTCTGTGTGTGTGTGTGTGTCTTGCCGTACTCCAGCCAAAGATAAGAGAGGAGGGAGGTGTTTGGCTCAGTAGTCCACCCTCTCCCTCATTGCAGGGAACGCTGCCTAAAATCACACCACTTATTAACAGCAACCTGGCAGCCCCCCAATACTGCACTACCCAGACTGCACTGGGGCACTGTTGACACGGGGGTACAATGTCATTCTATAAGGACAGCTTGGAGAAGGGTCCAAAATCAGCTGGTTTATCATTCACCATATGTGACTGTATCCCACCCCCCACGGGCAATGTGACTGTATCCCCCCCCCCCCCCCCCGGGCAATGTGACTGTATCCCACCCCCCACGGGCAATGTGACTGTATGCCACCCCCCCCGGGCAATGTGACTGTATCCCACCCCCCACGGGCAATGTGACTGTATCCCACCCCCCCCCGGGCAATGTGACTGTATCCCACCCCCCCCCGGGCAATGTGACTGTATCCCCCCCCCCCCCCCGGGCAATGTGACTGTATCCCACCCCCCCCCCGGGCAATGTGACTGTATCCCCCCCCCCCCCCCGGGCAATGTGACTGTATCCCACCCCACGCGGGCAATGTGACTGTATCCCCCCCCCCCCCGGGCAATGTGACTGTATCCCACCCCACGCGGGCAATGTGACTGTATCCCACCCCCCACGGTAAATGTGACTGTATCCCACCCCCCACGGGCAATGTGACTGTATGCCACCCCCCCCCCCGGGCAATGTGACTGTATCCCACCCCCCCGGGCAATGTGACTGTATGCCACCCCCCCCCCGGGCAATGTGACTGTATCCCACCCCCCACGGGCAATGTGACAGTATGCCACCCCCCCGGGCAATGTGACTGTATCCCACCCCCCACGGGCAATGTGACTGTATGCCACCCCCTGCGGGCAATGTGACTGTTTCCCACCCACCATGGGCAGGTGTGAGGGGTCCGGCACAGTGGGAGTGTATCACAGGTGTGAGGGGTCCGGCACAGTGGGAGTGTATCACAGGTGTGAGGGGTCTGGCACAGTGTGAGTGTATCACAGGTGTGAGGGGTCCGGCACAGTGTGAGTGTATCACAGGTGTGAAGGGTCCGGCACAGTGGGAGTGTATCACAGGTGTGAAGGGTCCGGCACAGTGGGAGTGTATCACAGGTGTGAGGGGTCCGGCACAGTGGGAGTGTATCACAGGTGTGAAGGGTCCGGCACAGTGGGAGTGTATCACAGGTGTGAGGGGTCTGGCACAGTGTGAGTGTATCACAGGTGTGAGGGGTCCGGCACAGTGTGAGTGTATCACAGGTGTGAAGGGTCCGGCACAGTGGGAGTGTATCACAGGTGTGAAGGGTCCGGCACAGTGGGAGTGTATCACAGGTGTGAGGGGTCCGGCACAGTGGGAGTGTATCACAGGTGTGAGGGGTCCGGCACAGTGTGAGTGTATCACAGGTGTGAGGGGTCCGGCACAGTGGGAGTGTATCACAGGTGTGAGGGGTCCGGCACAGTGGGAGTGTATCACAGGTGTGAGGGGTCCGGCACAGTGTGAGTGTATCACAGGTGTGAGGGGTCCGGCACAGTGGGAGTGTATCACAGGTGTGAGGGGTCCGGCACAGTGGGAGTGTTGTGCTGTGATACACTGTAGATCAGGAAGCTCTGGGGAACCAGCTGTGCTATTCACATATCACAAGGCATTCATCCATTTCCCTAGTAAACCAGTGACTGTGATCAGCTTGTCTAACTCTGGACACAATGACTGCGAGGTTTACACCCAAACACTAGGGCTGACACAGGGGACTGTGGATGGGGGGAGGACAGGAATACGACTGGGAGTAATTCTCCATTTATTTTCTTTGCCTTGTCTCTGGGGGCATCTTGTGTTTGACCTAATGACAGGGGCAGCACAGGCTGGAGACATACGGTCTACTGGGGGGGTTGGGGGAAGGCAGGTTTATTAAGATGTCATGAATAACACCCACTCACCATCAGGCCCTGCCCCAGGAGCTTACAATCTAGAGGAATAGAGTTTAAAGTCTAGTCTAGTATGATGTGACACTCTGTCCCAAGGAGCTTACAATCTAGTGGTTTGTAGATCAAGATTCCTATGTTGTGAATGTGGTGCGAGCAACAGACGCAAAAGAATGCAGGGCTACACTGTGTACGTGGTGTAGTGGGTGTATGGTATACACTGTGTACGTGGTGTAGGGGGTATATGGTATACACTGTGTATGTGGTGTAGAGGGTATGTGGTATACACTGTGTACGTGGTGTAGAGGGTGTATGGTATACACTGTGTACGTGGTGTAGAGAGTGTATGGTATACACTGTGTACGTGGTGTAGAGGGTGTATGGTATACACTGTGTACGTGGTGTAGGGGGTGTACGGTATACACTGTGTACGTGGTGTAGTGGGTGTATGGTATACACTGTGTACGTGGTTTAGGGGGTGTATGGTATACACTGTGTATGTGGTGTAGAGGGTATATGGTATACACTGTGTACGTGGTGTAGTGGGTGTATGGTATACACTGTGTACGTGGTGTAGTGGGTGTATGGTATACACTGTGTACGTGGTGTAGTGGGTGTATGGTATACACTGTGTACGTGGTGTAGTGGGTGTATGGTATACACTGTGTACGTGGTGTAGTGGGTGTATGGTATACACTGTGTACGTGGTGTAGTGGGTGTATGGTATACACTGTGTACGTGGTGTAGGGGGTATATGGTATACACTGTGTACGTGGTGTAGAGGGTATATGGTATACACTGTGTATGTTGTGTAGAGGGTGTATGGTATATGCTGTGTACGTGGTGTAGAGGGTATACAATATACACTGTGTACGTGGTGTAGAGGGTATATGGTATACACTGTGTACGTGATGTAGAGGGTATATGGTATACACTGTGTACGTGGTGTAGAGGGTATATGGTATACACTGTGTACGTGGTGTAGAGGGTGTATGGTATACACTATGTACGTTGTGTAAAGGGTGTATGGTATACACTGTGTACGTGGTGTAGAGAGTATACGGTATACACTGTGTACGTGGTGTAGAGAGTATACGGTATACACTGTGTACGTGGTGTAGAGAGTATACGGTATACACTGTGTACGTGGTGTAGAGGGTGTATGGTATACACTGTGTACGTGGTGTAGAGGGTGTATGGTATACACTGTGTACGTGGTGTAGAGGTTGTATGCTATACACTGTGTACGTGGTGTAGAGGGTATATGGTATACACTGTGTACGTGGTGTAGAGGGTGTACGGTATACACTGTGTACGTGGTGTAGTGGGTGTATGGTATACACTGTGTACGTGGTGTAGGGGGTGTACGGTATACACTGTGTACGTGGTGTAGTGGGTGTATGGTATACACTGTGTATGTGGTGTAGAGGGTGTATGGTATACACTGTGTATGTGGTGTAGAGGGTATATGGTATACACTGTGTACGTGGTGTAGAGGGTGTATGGTATACACAGTGTACGTGGTGTAGAGGTTGTATGCTATACACTGTGTACGTGGTGTAGAGGGTATATGGTATACACTGTGTACGTGGTGTAGAGGGTGTATGGTATACACTGTGTATGTGGTGTAGAGGGTGTATGGTATACACTGTGTATGTGGTGTAGAGGGTGTACGGTATATGCAGTGTACGTGGTGTAGAGGGTATACGGTATACACTGTGTACGTGGTGTAGAGGGTGTATGGTATATGCTGTGTACGTGGTGTAGAGGGTATACAATATACACTGTGTACGTGGTGTAGAGGGTATACAATATACACTGTGTACGTGGTGTAGAGGGTGTATGGTATACACTGTGTACGTGGTGTAGAGGGTGTATGGTATACACTGTGTACGTGGTGTAGAGGGTGTATGGTATACACTGTGTATGTGGTGTAGAGGGTATATGGTATACACTGTGTATGTGGTGTAGAGGGTATACTGTATACACCGTGTACGTGGTGTAGCGGGTATACTGTATACACTGTGTACGTGGTGTAGTGGGTCTATGGTATACACTGTGTACGTGGTGTAGCGGGTATACTGTATACACTGTGTACGTGGTGTAGAGTGTATACGGTATACACTGTGTACGTGGCTGGGGTATTTTCACATATTGCTCATTACTCACAGTTGTCTCGGGCTGTGTGGGTTTACAGGTAATGCCTGGGGCAGTGAGACTGTGACACAGCAGCATGGAGAGTCTGAGGAATAAACAGAACATTACAGTGAGGCAGAGTGTAAGCTCTTCAGGCTATTCAATCTCTCATGGTTTGTGAGGGGCTGTATTGTGACCTCCCATTTCTCTGTGCAGGTTCCTGTGGGATGATTACATGGTAGAAGTGCAAATGAACGATTACCTGGACATCGTGTGCCCCCATTACGAGGAGGTCAGCGTGGCCAGCCACTCAGTGGAGAGATATACCTTATTCCTCGTGGATTACGATGAATACACCACATGCAAACCCATCTCAAAGGAGCAAGTGCGCTGGGAGTGCAACAAACCATTTGCTCCACATGGACCAGAGAAATTCTCGGAAAAATTCCAGAGGTTTACCCCGTTCACCCTGGGCAAAGAGTTCAAAGAGGGGGGCACCTACTACTATATTTGTGAGTATGCGACATCAAACATAGTGAGGCATTGTCAGACAATGCATGCTGTGACCTGTCTGCTCTGTGGCTGCTGTGTCTGCTCTGTGGCTGCTGTGTCTGCTCTGTGGCTGCTGTGTCTGCTCTGTGGCTGCTCCGTGTCTGCTCTGTGGCTGCTCCGTGTCTGCTCTGTGGCTGCTCCGTGTCTGCTCTGTGGCTGCTGTGTCTGCTCCGTGTCTGCTCCGTGTCTGCTCTGTGGCTGCTCCGTGTCTGCTCTGTGGCTGCTCCGTGTCTGCTCTGTGTCTGCTCCGTGTCTGCTCTGTGGCTGCTCCGTGTCTGCTCCGTGTCTGCTCCGTGGCTGCTCTGTGGCTGGGTGCTTTGGATGCACTAACAGCTGTTCCTTCTCTTTCCAGCTAAACCCATCCACCACCATGGAGACTCCTGCATGAAGTTGAGGGTTCATGTCGCAGACAGAGCCAGTGAGTATCTCACATCTACACCGGGAGAGACTGTACCAACATGTGTCCAGTCTGTCATGTCACAGCGCTTGCAGAGCCAGTTAGAGCCAAGAGCGGCCTCGGAGGCCAAAATAAAGGTGTAATTAGGAGAAGCAGTCCAGTGGGTTAATCTCCAATACACAGTGACGCCTGGAGTGCACACCTCGTACCACACACAAGCTGAATAGCATGCATATCCCTGGCTCAATACATAACAGGTCTGGCAGGAGCACTCTGATTTAAGGAATACAGTGAAAGCAGAGCATTGCCCAGGGGATAGGGGGTGTGGGGCTCAGGGGGTGATTAAATCAATTTCTGGATGTATTGCCCCACAAACAGGAACTTCTACCTGCACGGATTGTAATAGTTTCTTTCTTTGTGTTTTTTTTCCAGCTCAGTCGCCCTCTACCAACATTCACACCCCAAAAGCCAGAATTCAATCGGGTAAGTGCAGTTCTCCTCCAGACATTCCAAGCCCTGGGCAGATCCTGGGAGACACTGCAGTACCCGCCCATCCTCCCTAATCCACAGAAATAAGGAACAGATGCTGGCCTCACAGCGAGTGCTGCACACTCCCTGCCCTGCCAGTAACTCAATACCAGCTCTGCAAACCCCTGACAGAGCACCAGGACAATGCACAAAACCTCAGATTTATAATGTACCCTCTCTCTTCCAGATGAGCCTGTAGGAGACTTACCAGGGGTTCTCAAGAGTGTAGCACAGAACTCCTCCTCCCGCGCCGCTTCCCTCACGCTACTGTGCCTTCTGCTGCCTGTACTGACGCTCCTTGGATGGTGAAATCCAGGGAAGGCACCAACTAATTGGTATAATGAAAAACTGGAATATGTGTGAGGACGGCTGAGACATTTCCGTCTTAATATGGAGGATTCTGAAACATAGACATATACCACTTTAGATGAACAAATCCTGTGACTGTCAGGCACACAACATGTATGTGTAGCACAACAGCAAGCATGCTGCCTCCCAAAGAGTAGGCCTGTCCAGTATAAAGGCCATACTCTCAGTAGATTCTCGCTGGCAGAGATCTGCATTGGAAATCCATCAGAGATGGTGGCAGAAGTGGGATCTGTGCAGCTAGTCCCATGATTAGCAGTATTTCTTTTTTACTAGTGTGTTATTTGATGCCTTTCCTGGTGTCTGAGGAACTGATGTACATTGTAAATATGTAAATCCATTAAGAGAATTTATAGTAAAAATATTTATAGCACTCACTGTATCTTCCCACTAACCAGCCTCTATAGTGGAAGACTAATCCTCATATGAACCTTTATCTATGGACCAAAATCCACTTCTTCTGGCCATTAAATGTGGAATAAGCAATGTGTCAGACACACTAGCCTGACTCCACCTGCGCTTCATGAGATATATTTCTCTGCACACTGATTGGCTGCCTCGGGGCTCCACGGCGGACAGAATGTGAATGAAATGTAAATATCTGTACAGTTTTATATGCAGGAATTTGACTTTTGTGTTTTTATAAAGACTGTCCTTAAATAAAGAGAGACTTTTAATTAAAACCTGTGTGCAGTGACGTTCTTGTGTATGCAGGTTGTCCATACACTGAGGTGTGTAGCTGCAGGGGATCAGATTGCCCCCTCTGTCTAATCCAGTCGTTTCCTGGGCCCCACCCCTACAGAGTTTCTTTCTATTGTGCCATCTGCAAATCCACAAAGAGTAATAAACCCCTGGGTATCCCTCAATCTTGTGCATGCCAGAGAGTAAAGCCAGGAGAAAAGGTGGAGATGGTAAGAGCTCTGTATCAAAAGCAATTCAGGGGTTAAAGTTGTAAAAGTGGAGCAATCAGTAGGAACATTCCATTGGTTTCCATGGAGACTGCTCCACATTTGGAATTTTGCTCTGTATTACAATCAATTCAGCATGTATTGAGCGTGTAAGAGGCAGACATCATTAATCAGTGACACCGCCCTTGGCTTGCTGTTCATGGGAAAGCTGTCTCTATTATGACACAATACATTCCCCCTCAGGCTGTAAAAGGATTTCAATCTTACAGCTTGGACTTATCGAGGCGTCTAACAAAGCTCATTGTCTTAACATGTAGTAACACGGAGCTCACAAAATCCAAGAGATCCCACAGCTCCTCAAACTGTTTCTCCATAGGAAGAGCCCAGAGTGCGCCGGGCTGTACAGGAAGAGCCCAGAGTGCGCCGGGCTGTACAGGAAGAGCCCAGAGTGAACCGGGCTGTACAGGAAGAGCCCAGAGTGCGCCGGGCTGTACAGGAAGAGCCCAGAGTGCGCCGGGCTGTACAGGAAGAGCCCAGAGTGCGCCAGGCTGTACAGGAAGAGCCCAGAGTGCGCCGGGCTGTACAGGAAGAGCCCAGAGTGCGCCGGGCTGTACAGGAAGAGCCCAGAGTGCGCCAGGCTGTACAGGAAGAGCCCAGAGTGCGCCAGGCTGTACAGGAAGAGCCCAGAGTGCGCCGGGCTGTACAGGAAGAGCCCAGAGTGCGCCGGGCTGTACAGGAAGAGCCCAGAGTGCGCCAGGCTGTACAGGAAGAGCCCAGAGTGCGCCGGGCTGTACAGGAAGAGCCCAGGGTGTATTTATGTGTTAAATATTTCTGCTACAATGTTTTTTTAACTTTCTGTAATGGGATCTAATGTGTTAAATACTTAAGTTACATTTTTTGTAACTCTTTCCCCTTGAAATTTGAATTTAATGTATGTAATAGTACTTCTGTGTAAGGGCGATTCATTCAGTATAACATGAATACCCATTGTTACTGTGAATGGAGCTTCGTATACACACAAGTCTCCATTCATAAAATGGACTTTCGGTTTAAAGTTAATACGAACGGGTAATACGAACGGGTGAATACGAACGGGTAATACGAACGGGTGAATACGAACGGGTGAATACGAACGGGTGAATACGAACGGGTAATACGAACGGGTGAATACGAACGGGTAATACGAACGGGTGAATACGAACGGGTGAATACGAACGGGTAATACGAACGGGTGAATACGAACGGGTAATACGAACGGGTAATACGAACGGGTAATACGAACGGGTGAATACGAACGGGTGAATACGAACGGGTAATACGAACGGGTGAATACGAATGGGTGAATACGAATGGGTAATACGAACGACCCACACAAATCCGACTTAGACCTCTACACGACAAGCACAGTAGTTCGGTTTATAGAAACGCTACTGTTAATACGAATTCGGCTTATAGTAAAACGAAACTCCATTGATAAATTGAATGAGACAGCGCTCGGTTTACAGTAATACGAAATATTATACGAACGCAACCCTAAGTGTATATACGAAGGTTCTCATTCGGTCATAGACAATACGAATGTAATGATTTAATGAATGTATATGTTGTACTTCATTGATAAAAACGGACATTATACGCATGCGCACATCAGAATACGGAAATACAATGAAACGCATATTGAGACGCACAAACAGGTGCAATGAAGACATTGGACATTTAAATCTAAGGTGGAACTGTTTGTTTTAATTAAGTTTGCCTGGAGGGGATTGGACAATGGAATGGGAGGGGCATATATATAGATGGACTACCTGTTTGCTTATTACACTCCACTCTGCTCCTGAGGAAGTCTGTATAGATGAAACGCGTAGAGCGGGGAGTGAGAGTGTAATTACCGGATTTATCAGATATTTTATTGCCCGCAGATGTCACCTCGACAGTATCCACAAAGCTCTACATTGCATAGAGTCCGATATTCCATCCTTTCTCTTTTATGTGATTTTGCCACTTACAATGTGAGTTTAATTTCAATAAATTGTACACTTTTTATACTTTATATAACAGTGTTACACTATTGTATATCCTTTCTATTGTTCCCATATTCCATATGTCCACCCACGTTTCTAAGGAAGCATCCGGCTAGAAGATTGGAGATTATTCTCGATTTTTCTATTTCTGTTTCTATTCGATACAGTGATATATATATATATATATATATAGTGATATAATTCACAGTGAGATATATATATATATATATAGTGATATAATTCACAGTGAGATATATATATATATACAGTGATATAATTCACAGTGAGATATATATATATATAGTGATATAATTAACAGTGAGAGATATATATAGTGATATAATTCACAGTGAGATATATATATAGTGATATAATTCACAGTGAGATATATATATAGTGATATAATTCACAGTGAGAGAGATATATATATATATAGTGAAATAATTCACAGTGAGATATATATATAGTGATATAATTAACAGTGAGATATATATATAGTGATATAATTCACAGTGAGATATATATATAGTGATATAATTCACAGTGAGATATATATATATATATATAGTGAAATAATTCACAGTGAGATATATATATAGTGATATAATTAACAGTGAGATATATATACAGTGATATAATTCACAGTGAGATATATATATACAGTTTTATAATTCACAGTAAGATATATATATATAGTGATATAATTCACAGTGAGATTAATATAATACAGTGATATAATTCACAGTGAGATATATATATAGTGATATAATTCACAGTGAGATATATATACAGTGATATAATTCACAGTGAGATATATATATATAGTGATATAATTCACAGTGAGATATATATATATAGTGATATAATTCACAGTGAGATATATATATAGTGATATAATTAACAGTGAGATATATATACAGTGATATAATTCACAGTGAGATATATATATAGTGATATAATTCACAGTGAGATTAATATAATACAGATATATTTCACAGTGAGATATATATATATATATAGTGATATAATTCACAGTGAGATATATATATAGTGATATAATTCACAGTGAGATTAATATAATACAGTGATATAATTCACAGTGAGATATATATATATATATAGTGATATAATTCACTGTGAGATATATATATATAGTGATATAATTCACAGTGAGATATATATAGTGATATAATTCACAGTGAGATATTTATATATAGTGATATAATTCACAGTGAGATATTTATATATAGTGATATAATTCACAGTGAGATATATATGTAGTGATATAATTCACAGTGAGATATATATATATATTGATATAATTCACAGTGAGATATATATATATATATATATATATATATATATATATATATATATATATAGTGATATAATTCACAGTGAGATATATATACAGTGATATAATTCACAGTGAGATATATATATATATATATGTGATATAATTCACAGTGAGAGATTTATATATAGTGATATAATTCACAGTGAGATATATATATATATATATATATATATATAGTGATATAATTCCCAGTGAGATATATATATATCTTGGTTGCATAGGGAGAGGTATTAGCAGTAGGAAGAGGGAAGTGCTCATGCCATTGTACAGAGCACTGGTGAGACCTCACTTGGAGTATTGTACGCAGTATAATTATAGTGATATAATTCACAGCGAGATATATATATATATAGTGATATAATTCACAGTGAGATATATATATATATATATAGTGATATAATTCACAGTGACAGATATATATATAGTGATATAATTCACAGTGAGATATATATATAGTGATATAATTCACAGTGAGAGAGATATATAGTGATATAATTCACAGCGAGATATATATATATATATATATAGTGATATAATTCACAGTGAGATATATATATATATATATAGTGATATAATTCACAGTGAGATATATATATAGTGATATAATTCACAGTGAGATATATATATAGTGATATAATTCACAGTGAGATATATATATAGTGATATAATTCACAGCGAGATATATATATATATATATATATATATATATAGTGATATAATTCACAGCGAGATATATATATATATATATAGTGATATAATTCACAGCGAGATATATATATATATATATATATATATATATATATATATATATAGTGATATAATTCACAGTGAGAGATATATATATAGTGATATAATTCACAGTGAGATTAATATAATACAGTGATATAATTCACAGTGAGATATATATATATATAGTGATATAATTCACAGTGAGATATATATATAGTGATATAATTCACAGTGAGATTAATATAATACAGTGATATAATTCACAGTAAAATATATATATATAGTGATATAATTCACTGTGAGATATATATATAGTGATATAATTCACAGTGAGAGATATATACAGTGATATAATTCACAGTGAGAGATATATATAGTGATATAATTCACAGTGAGAGATTTATATAGTGATATAATTTACAGTGAGATTTATATATATAGTGATATAATTCACAGAGATATATATATATATATATATATAGTGATATAACTCACAGTGAGATATATATATATATGGATATAACTCACAGTGAGATATATATATATAGTGATATAATTCACAGTGAGATATATATGTAGTGATATAATTCACAGTGAGATATATATATATATTGATATAATTCACAGTGAGAGAGATATATATATATATATATATATATATATATAGTGATATAATTCACAGTGAGATATATATATATATGTGATTTAATTCACAGTGAGAGATTTATATATAGTGATATAATTCCCAGTGAGATATATATATATCTTGGTTGCATAGGGAGAGGTATTAGCAGTAGGAAGAGGGAAGTGCTCATGCCATTGTACAGAGCACTGGTGAGACCTCACTTGGAGTATTGTACGCAGTATAATTATAGTGATATAATTCACAGCGAGATATATATATATAGTGATATAATTCACAGTGAGATATATATATATATAGTGATATAATTCACAGTGACAGATATATATATAGTGATATAATTCACAGTGAGATATATATATAGTGATATAATTCACAGTGAGAGATATATATAGTGATATAATTCACAGCGAGATATAGATATATATATATATATATATATATATAGTGATATAATTCACAGTGAGATATATATATATATATATATATATAGTGATATAATTCACAGTGAGATATATATATAGTGATATAATTCACAGTGAGATATATATATAGTGATATAATTCACAGTGAGATATATATATAGTGATATAATTCACAGTGAGATATATATATAGTGATATAATTCACAGCGAGATATATATATATATATATAGTGATATAATTCACAGCGAGATATATATATATATATAGTGATATAATTCACAGTGAGAGAGATATATATAGTGATATAATTCACAGTGAGAGATTTATATATAGTGATATAATTCACAGTGAGAGATTTATATATAGTGATATAATTCACAGTGAGAGATTTATATATAGTGATATAATTCACAGCGAGATATATATATATATATATAGTGATATAATTCACAGCGATATATATATATATATATATATATATATATATATAGTGATATAATTCACAGTGAGAGATATATATATAGTGATATAATTCACAGTGAGAGATATATATATATATATAGTGATATAATTCACAGCGAGATATATATATATATAGTGATATAATTCACAGTGAGATATATATATATATAGTGATATAATTCACAGCGAGATATATATATATAGTGATATAATTCACAGTGAGATATATATATAGTGATATAATTCACAGTGAGATATATATATACAGTGATATAATTCACAGTGAGAGATATATTTATAGTGATATAACTCACAGTGAGATATATATACAGTGATATAATTCACAGTGAGATATATATATATATATAGTGATATAATTTACAGTGAGAGATATATATATAGTGATATAACTCACAGTGAGATATATATATATAGTGATATAATTCACAGTGAGATATATATATATATAGTGATATAATTCACAGTGAGATATATATATATATATATATAGTGATATAATTCACAGTGAGATATATATATATATAGTGATATAATTCACAGTGAGATATATATATATATATATATAGTGATATAACTCACAGTGAGATATATATATATATATAGTGATATAATTCACAGTGAGATATATATATATATAGTGATATAATTCACAGTGAGATATATATATATATATAGTGATATAATTCACAGTGAGATATATATATAGTGATATAACTCACAGTGAGATATATATATATATAGTGATATAACTCACAGTGATATATATATATATATAGTGATATAATTCACAGTGAGATATATATATATATAGTGATATAACTCACAGTGAGATATATATATATATAGTGATATAATTCACAGTGAGATATATATATACAGTGATATAATTCACAGTGAGATATATATATATATATAGTGATATAATTCACAGTGAGATATATATATATATATAGTGATATAATTCACAGTGAGAGATATATATATATATATATAGTGATATAATTCACAGTGAGATATATATATACAGTGATATAATTCACAGTGAGATATATATATACAGTGATATAATTCACAGTGAGATATATATATATATATAGTGATATAATTCACAGTGAGATATATATATATAGTGATATAATTCACAGTGAGATATATATATAGTGATATAATTCACAGTGAGATATATATATAGTGATATAATTCACAGTGAGATATATATATATAGTGATATAACTCACAGTGAGATATATATATATATAGTGATATAACTCACAGTGAGATATATATATATATAGTGATATAACTCACAGTGAGATATATATATATATATATATATAGTGATATAACTCACAGTGAGATATATATATATATATAGTGATATAACTCACAGTGAGATATATATATATAGTGATATAACTCACAGTGAGATATATATATATAGTGACATAACTCACAGTGAGATATATATATATATAGTGACATAACTCACAGTGAGATATATATATATAGTGATATAACTCACAGTGAGATATATATATAGTGATATAACTCACAGTGAGATATATATATATAGTGATATAACTCACAGTGAGATATATATATATATAGTGATATAACTCACAGTGAGATATATATATATAGTGATATAACTCACAGTGAGATATATATATAGTGATATAACTCACAGTGAGATATATATATAGTGATATAACTCACAGTGAGATATATATATAGTGATATAATTCACAGTGAGATATATATATAGTGATATAATTCACAGTGAGATATATATATAGTGATATAATTCACAGTGAGATATATATATAGTGATATAATTCACAGTGAGAGATTTATATAGTGATATAACTCACAGTGAGATATATATATATAGTGATATAACTCACAGTGAGATATATATATATATATAGTGATATAATTCACAGTGAGAGATTTATATAGTGATATAACTCACAGTGAGATATATATATATAGTGATATAACTCACAGTGAGATATATATATAGTGATATAACTCACAGTGAGATATATATATATAGTGATATAACTCACAGTGAGATATATATATATATAGTGATATAACTCACAGTGAGATATATATATAGTGATATAACTCACAGTGAGATATATATATAGTGATATAACTCACAGTGAGATATATATATAGTGATATAACTCACAGTGAGATATATATATAGTGATATAACTCACAGTGAGATATATATATAGTGATATAACTCACAGTGAGATATATATATAGTGATATAACTCACAGTGAGATATATATATATAGTGATATAATTCACAGTGAGATATATATATATAGTGATATAATTCACAGTGAGATTTATATATAGTGATATAATTCACAGTGAGAGATTTATATAGTGATATAACTCACAGTGAGATATATATATATAGTGATATAACTCACAGTGAGATATATATATATATATATAGTGATATAACTCACAGTGAGAGATTTATATAGTGATATAACTCACAGTGAGATATATATATATAGTGATATAACTCACAGTGAGATATATATATAGTGATATAACTCACAGTGAGAGATATATATATATATATATAGTGATATAACTCACAGTGAGATATATATATAGTGATATAACTCACAGTGAGATATATATATAGTGATATAACTCACAGTGAGATATATATATATAGTGATATAATTCACAGTGAGATATATATATATAGTGATATAATTCACAGTGAGATATATATATATAGTGATATAACTCACAGTGAGATATATATATAGTGATATAATTCACAGTGAGATATATATATAGTGATATAATTCACAGTGAGATATATATATAGTGATTTAATTCAGTGAGATATATATATATATATATATATATATAGTGATATAATTCACAGTGAGAGATATATATATATAGTGATATAACTCACGGTGAGATATATATATATATATATATATATATATATAGTGATATAACTCACAGTGAGATATATATATATAGTGATATAATTCACAGTGAGATATATATAGTGATATAACTCACAGTGAGATATATATATATATATATAGTGATATAATTCACAGTGAGATATATATATATAGTGATATAACTTACAGTGAGATATATATATATAGTGATATAACTCACAGTGAGATATATATATATATAGTGATATAACTCACAGTGAGATATATATATATAGTGATATAATTCACAGTGAGATATATATATATAGTGATATAATTCACAGTGAGATATATATATATAGTGATATAATTCACAGTGAGATATATATATATAGTGATATAATTCACAGTGAGATATATATATATAGTGATATAATTCACAGTGAGATATATATATATATATAGTGATATAACTCACAGTGAGATATATATATATATATAGTGATATAACTCACAGTGAGATATATATATATATATATATATAGTGATATAATTCACAGTGAGATATATATATATAGTGATATAACTCACAGTGAGATATATATATATATATAGTGATATAACTCACAGTGAGATATATATATATATATATATAGTGATATAATTCACAGTGAGATATATATATATAGTGATATAACTCACAGTGAGATATATATATATAGTGATATAACTCACAGTGAGATATATATATATATAGTGATATAATTCACAGTGAGATATATATATATAGTGATATAACTCACAGTGCGATATATATATATAGTGATATAACTCACAGTGAGATATATATATATAGTGATATAACTCACAGTGAGATATATATATATATATATATATAGTGATATAATTCACAGTGAGATATATATATATAGTGATATAACTCACAGTGAGATATATATATAGTGATATAACTCACAGTGAGATATATATATATAGTGATATAACTCACAGTGATATATATATATATATAGTGATATAACTCACAGTGAGATATATATATAGTGATATAACTCACAGTGAGATATATATATAGTGATATAACTCACAGTGAGATATATATATAGTGATATAACTCACAGTGAGATATATATATAGTGATATAACTCACAGTGAGATATATATATAGTGATATAACTCACAGTGAGATATATATATAGTGATATAACTCACAGTGAGATATATATATAGTGATATAACTCACAGTGAGATATATATATAGTGATATAACTCACAGTGAGATATATATATATAGTGATATAATTCACAGTGAGATATATATATATATAGTGATATAATTCACAGTGAGATTTATATATAGTGATGTAATTCACAGTGAGAGATTTATATAGTGATATAACTCACAGTGAGATATATATATATAGTGATATAACTCACAGTGAGATATATATAGTGATATAACTCACAGTGAGATATATATATATAGTGATATAACTCACAGTGAGATATATATAGTGATATAACTCACAGTGAGATATATATATATAGTGATATAACTCACAGTGAGATATATATATAGTGATATAACTCACAGTGAGATATATATATAGTGATATAACTCACAGTGAGATATATATATATAGTGATATAATTCACAGTGAGATATATATATAGTGATATAATTCACAGTGAGATATATATATAGTGATATAACTCACAGTGAGATATATATATAGTGATATAATTCACAGTGAGATATATATATAGTGATATAATTCAGTGAGATATATATATATATATATATATATAGTGATATAATTCACAGTGAGATATATATATATATAGTGATATAACTCACGGTGAGAGAGAGATATATATATATATATATATATATAGTGATATAACTCACAGTGAGATATATATATATATATAGTGATATAATTCACAGTGAGATATATATAGTGATATATCTCACAGTGAGATATATATATATAGTGATATAATTCACAGTGAGATATATATATATAGTGATATAATTCACAGTGAGATATATATATATATAGTGATATAACTCACAGTGAGATATATATATATAGTGATATAACTCACAGTGAGATATATATATATATAGTGATATAACTCACAGTGAGATATATATATATAGTGATATAATTCACAGTGAGATATATATATATAGTGATATAATTCACAGTGAGATATATATATATAGTGATATAATTCACAGTGAGATATATATATATAGTGATATAATTCACAGTGAGATATATATATATATATAGTGATATAACTCACAGTGAGATATATATATATATATATATAGTGATATAACTCACAGTGAGATATATATATATATATATAGTGATATAACTCACAGTGAGATATATATATAGTGATATAACTCACAGTGAGATATATATATATAGTGATATAACTCACAGTGAGATATATATATAGTGATATAACTCACAGTGAGATATATATATAGTGATATAACTCACAGTGAGATATATATATATAGTGATATAACTCACAGTGAGATATATATATATAGTGATATAACTCACAGTGAGATATATATATATAGTGATATAACTCACAGTGAGATATATATATATATAGTGATATAACTCACAGTGAGATATATATATATATAGTGATATAACTCACAGTGAGATATATATATAGTGATATAACTCACAGTGAGATATATATATATAGTGATATAACTCACAGTGAGATATATATATATATATATATATAGTGATATAACTCACAGTGAGATATATATATAGTGATATAACTCACAGTGAGATATATATATATAGTGATATAACTCAGTGAGATATATATATAGTGATATAACTCACAGTGAGATATATATATATAGTGATATAACTCACAGTGATATATATATATATATATATAGTGATATAACTCACAGTGAGATATATATATATATATATAGTGATATAACTCACAGTGAGATATATATATATATAGTGATATAACTCACAGTGAGATATATATATATATATAGTGATATAACTCACAGTGAGATATATATATATATATAGTGATATAACTCACAGTGAGATATATATATAGTGATATAACTCACAGTGAGATATATATATATAGTGATATAACTCACAGTGAGATATATATATAGTGATATAACTCACAGTGAGATATATATATATAGTGATATAACTCACAGTGATATATATATATATAGTGATATAACTCACAGTGAGATATATATATATATAGTGATATAACTCACAGTGAGATATATATATATAGTGATATAACTCACAGTGAGATATATATATATAGTGATATAACTCACAGTGAGATATATATATATATATAGTGATATAACTCACAGTGAGATATATATATAGTGATATAACTCACAGTGAGATATATATATATAGTGATATAACTCACAGTGAGATATATATATATAGTGATATAACTCACAGTGAGATATATATATATATATAGTGATATAACTCACAGTGAGAGATATATATAGTGATATAACTCACAGTGAGATATATATATATATATATAGTGATATAACTCACAGTGAGATATATATACAGTGATATAACTCACAGTGAGATATATATACAGTGATATAATTCACAGTGAGATATATATATATAGTGATATAACTCACAGTGAGATATATATATATAGTGATATAACTCACAGTGAGATATATATATATATATAGTGATATAACTCACAGTGAGATATATATACAGTGATATAATTCACAGTGAGATATATATATATATAGTGATATAACTCACAGTGAGATATATATATAGTGATATAACTCACAGTGAGATATATATATATAGTGATATAACTCACAGTGAGATATATATATATATATATATATATAGTGATATAACTCACAGTGAGATATATATACAGTGATATAATTCACAGTGAGATATATATATATATATATATATATATATATATATAGTGATATAACTCACAGTGAGATATATATATATAGTGATATAACTCACAGTGAGATATATATATATAGTGATATAACTCACAGTGAGATATATATATTTAGTGATATAACTCACAGTGAGAGATATATAGTGATATAATTCACAGTGAGATATATATATATATATATATATATATATATATATATAGTGATATAACTCACAGTGAGATATATATATATATATATAGTGATATAACTCACAGTGAGATATATATATATATAGTGATATAACTCACAGTGAGAGATATATAGTGATATAATTCACAGTGAGAGATATATATATAGTGATATAACTCACAGTGATATATATATATATATAGTGATATAACTCACAGTGAGATATATATATATATATAGTGATATAACTCACAGTGATATATATATATATAGTGATATAACTCACAGTGAGATATATATATAGTGATATAACTCACAGTGAGAGATATATATATATAGTGATATAACTCACAGTGAGATATATATATATATAGTGATATAACTCACAGTGAGATATATATATATAGTGATATAACTCACAGTGAGAGATATATATATATAGTGATATAACTCACAGTGAGATATATATATATATAGTGATATAACTCACAGTGATATATATATATATATAGTGATATAACTCACAGTGATATATATATATATATATAGTGATATAATTCACAGTGAGAGATATATATATAGTGATATAACTCACAGTGATATATATATATATATAGTGATATAACTCACAGTGAGAGATATATATATAGTGATATAACTCACAGTGATATATATATATATATAGTGATATAATTCACAGTGAGAGATATATATATAGTGATATAACTCACAGTGATATATATATATATATATATATATAGTGATATAACTCACAGTGAGAGATATATATATAGTGATATAACTCACAGTGATATATATATATATATAGTGATATAACTCACAGTGAGATATATATATATAGTGATATAACTCACAGTGAGATATATATATATAGTGATATAACTCACAGTGAGAGATATATATATAGTGATATAACTCACAGTGATATATATATATATATAGTGATATAACTCACAGTGAGAGATATATATATAGTGATATAACTCACAGTGATATATATATATATATAGTGATATAACTCACAGTGAGAGATATATATATAGTGATATAACTCACAGTGATATATATATATATAGTGATATAACTCACAGTGAGATATATATATAGTGATATAACTCACAGTGAGAGATATATATATAGTGATATAACTCACAGTGATATATATATATAGTGATATAACTCACAGTGATATATATATATATATAGTGATATAACTCACAGTGAGAGATATATATATAGTGATATAACTCACAGTGAGATATATATATATATATATATATATAGTGATATAACTCACAGTGAGATATATATATATATATATAGTGATATAACTCACAGTGATATATATATATATAGTGATATAACTCACAGTGAGATATATATATAGTGATATAACTCACAGTGAGAGATATATATATAGTGATATAACTCACAGTGATATATATATATATATATAGTGATATAACTCACAGTGAGATATATATATAGTGATATAACTCACAGTGATATATATATATATATAGTGATATAACTCACAGTGATATATATATATATAGTGATATAACTCACAGTGATATATATATATATAGTGATATAACTCACAGTGATATATATATATATAGTGATATAACTCACAGTGAGATATATATATATATATAGTGATATAACTCACAGTGAGATATATATATATATAGTGATATAACTCACAGTGAGATATATATATATATAGTGATATAACTCACAGTGATATATATATATATATAGTGATATAACTCACAGTGATATATATATATATATAGTGATATAACTCACAGTGATATATATATATATATAGTGATATAACTCACAGTGAGATATATATATAGTGATATAACTCACAGTGATATATATATATATATATATAGTGATATAACTCACAGTGATATATATATATATAGTGATATAACTCACAGTGATATATATATATATATATAGTGATATAACTCACAGTGAGATATATATATAGTGATATAACTCACAGTGAGATATATATATAGTGATATAACTCACAGTGAGATATATATATACAGTGATATAATTCACAGTGAGAGATATATTTATAGTGATATAACTCACAGTGAGATATATATATAGTGATATAACTCACAGTGAGATATATATATAGTGATATAACTCACAGTGATATATATATATATATATATAGTGATATAACTCACAGTGAGATATATATATAGTGATATAACTCACAGTGATATATATATATATATATAGTGATATAACTCACAGTGAGATATATATATAGTGATATAACTCACAGTGAGATATATATATAGTGATATAACTCACAGTGAGATATATATATAGTGATATAACTCACAGTGAGATATATATATAGTGATATAACTCACAGTGAGATATATATATAGTGATATAACTCACAGTGAGATATATATATAGTGATATAACTCACAGTGAGATATATATATAAAGCTGGGAGGAGGCCCCTATAGGCGGGCCGGAGGGCGGAGAAGGAAGAAGCCTGCGCCATGTCATCAATCCCCGGCCTTTCTTGCCAACTCACCCGGCTAGTCTCTCTCCTTCTTTCCGCCCTGCCCAGGCTCTGCTGCCCGGCGTGATGGACGGGATGTGGCTGCTCTCCGCGGCCTGTGTTATATTCACCCTGGGCATGTTCTCCAGCGGCCTGTGAGTCAATCTATCCCGGGGCTGGTACCCCTACTAACCCCATACTGCCCCTCAATGTACCCCTACTAACCCCATACTGCCCCTCAATGTACCCCTACTAACCCCATACTGCCCCTCAATGTACCCCTACTAACCCCATACTGCCCCTCAATGTACCCCTACTAACCCCATACTGCCCCCAATGTACCCCTACTAACCCCATACTGCCCCCAATGTACCCCTACTAACCCCATACTGCCCCTCAATGTACCCCTACTAACCCCATACTGCCCCCAATGTACCCCTACTAACCCCATACTGCCCCTCAATGTACCCCTACTAACCCCATACTGCCCCTCAATGTACCCCTACTAACCCCATACTGCCCCTCAATGTACCCCTACTAACCCCATACTGCCCCTCAATGTACCCCTACTAACCCCATACTGCCCCCAATGTACCCCTACTAACCCCATACTGCCCCCAATGTACCCCTACTAACCCCATACTGCCCCTCAATGTACCCCTACTAACCCCATACTGCCCCTCAATGTACCCCTACTAACCCCATACTGCCCCTCAATGTACCCCTACTAACCCCATACTGCCCCCAATGTACCCCTACTAACCCCATACTGCCCCCAATGTACCCCTACTAACCCCATACTGCCCCCAATGTACCCCTACTAACCCCATACTGCCCCCAATGTACCCCTACTAACCCCATACTGCCCCCAATGTACCCCTACTAACCCCATACTGCCCCCAATGTACCCCTACTAACCCCATACTGCCCCTCAATGTACCCCTACTAACCCCATACTGCCCCTCAATGTACCCCTACTAACCCCATACTGCCCCTCAATGTACCCCTACTAACCCCATACTGCCCCCAATGTACCCCTACTAACCCCATACTGCCCCCAATGTACCCCTACTAACCCCATACTGCCCCTCAATGTACCCCTACTAACCCCATACTGCCCCTCAATGTACCCCTACTAACCCCATACTGCCCCTCAATGTACCCCTACTAACCCCATACTGCCCCTCAATGTACCCCTACTAACCCCATACTGCCCCTCAATGTACCCCTACTAACCCCATACTGCCCCTCAATGTACCCCTACTAACCCCATACTGCCCCTCAATGTACCCCTACTAACCCCATACTGCCCTCAATGTACCCCTACTAACCCCATACTGCCCCTCAATGTACCCCTACTAACCCCATACTGCCCTCAATGTACCCCTACTGACCCCATACTGCCCCTCAATGTACCCCTACTGACCCCATACTGCCCCTCAATGTACCCCTACTGACCCCATACTGCCCCTCAATGTACCCCTACTAACCCCATACTGCCCCTCAATGTACCCCTACTAACCCCATACTGCCCTCAATGTACCCCTACTAACCCCATACTGCCCCTCAATGTACCCCTACTAACCCCATACTGCCCTCAATGTACCCCAACTAACCCCATACTGCCCCTCAATGTACCCCTACTAACCCCATACTGCCCCTCAATGTACCCCTACTAACCCCATACTGCCCCTCAATGTACCCCTACTAACCCCATACTGCCCCTCAATGTACCCCTACTAACCCCATACTGCCCCTCAATGTACCCCTACTAACCCCATACTGCCCTCAATGTACCCCTACTAACCCCATACTGCCCTCAATGTACCCCTACTAACCCCATACTGCCCTCAATGTACGCCTACTAACCCCATACTGCCCTCAATGTACCCCTACTAACCCTCCCACTGCTCCTCATTGTACCCCTACTAACCCCCACTGCCCACATTTTACCCCTACTAACCCCCCACTGCCCCTCATTTTACCCCTACTAACCCCCACTGACCTTCAGTGTACCCTACTAACCCCCATGGGTGATCCAGCTGTGGCCATGTTACAGTGTATAACGCCTGGCAGAGCCCGTGTGATCCTGGCCATGTCATAGTGTATAACGCCTGCCAGCGCCCGTGTGTTCCTGGCCATGTTATAGTGTATAATGCCTGGTAGCGCCCAGTGATTCCGGCCATGTCATAGTGTATAACGCCTGCCAGCGCCTGTGTGATCCTGGCCATGTCATAGTGTATAACACCTGCCAGCGCCCGTGTGATCCTGGCCATGTCATAGTGTATAACACCTGCCAGCGCCCGTGTGATCCTGGCCATGGTACAGTGTATAACGCCTGGTAGCGCCCGTGTGATCCTGGCCATGGTACAGTGTATAATGCCTGCCAGCGCCCGTGTGATCCTGGCCATGGTACAGTGTATAATGCCTGGCAGCGCCCGTGTGATCCTGGCCATGGTACAGTGTATAACGCCTGGTAGCGCCCGTGTGATCCTGGCCATGTTACAGTGTATAACGCCTGCCAGCGCCCGTGTGATCCTGGCCATGGTACAGTGTATAACGCCTGCCAGCGCCCGTGTGATCCTGGCCATGGTACAGTGTATAATGCCTGGCAGCGCCCGTGTGATCCTGGCCATGTTACAGTGTATAACGCCTGCCAGCGCCCGTGTGATCCTGGCCATGGTACAGTGTATAACGCCTGCCAGCGCCCATGTGATCCTGGCCATGTTACAGTGTATAACGCCTGGCAACGCCCGGTGATCCTGGCCATGGTACAGTGTATAACGCCTGGCAGCGCCCGGGTGATTCCGGCCATGTTATAGTGTATAACGCCTGGCAGCGCCCGGGTGATTGTGGCCATGTTATAGTGTATAATGCCTTGTAGCGCCCGGTGATTCTGGCCATGTTATAGTGTATAATGCCTGGTAGCGCCCGGTGATTCTGGCCATGTTATAGTGTATAATGCCTTGTAGCGCCCGGTGATTCTGGCCATGTTATAGTGTATAATGCCTGGTAGCGCCCGGTGATTCTGGCCATGTTATAGTGTATAACGCATGGCAGAGCCCGGGTGATTGTGGCCATGTTATAGTGTATAACGCCTGGTAGCGCCCGGTGATTCTGGCCATGTTATAGTGTATAATGCCTTGTAGCGCCCGGTGATTCTGGCCATGTTATAGTGTATAATGCCTGGTAGCGCCCGGTGATTCCGCCCATGTTATAGTGTATAACGCATGGCAGAGCCCAGGTGATTCTGGCCATGTTATAGTGTATAATGCCTGGTAGCGCCCGGTGATTCTGGCCATGTTATAGTGTATAATGCCTGGTAGCGCCCGGTGATTCTGGCCATGTTATAGTGTATAATGCCTGGTAGCGCCCGGTGATTCTGGCCATGTTATAGTGTATAACGCCTGGCAGCGCCCGGGTGATCCTGGCCATGTTATAGTGTATAATGCCTGGTAGCGCCCGGGTGATTGTGGCCATGTTATAGTGTATAATGCCTGGTAGCGCCCGGTGATTCCGCCCATGTTATAGTGTATAACGCATGGCAGCGCCTGGGTGATTCTGGCCATGTTACAGTGTATAATGCCTGGCAGCGCCTGGGTGATTCTGGCCATGTTATAGTGTATAATGCCTGGTAGCGCCCGGTGATTCTGGCCATGTTATAGTGTATAATGCCTTGTAGCGCCCGGTGATTCTGGCCATGTTATAGTGTATAACGCATGGCAGAGCCCGGGTGATTCTGGCCATGTTATAGTGTATAATGCCTGGTAGCGCCCGGTGATTCCGCCCATGTTATAGTGTATAACGCATGGCAGCGCCTGGGTGATTCTGGCCATGTTACAGTGTATAACGCCTGGCAGAGCCCGGGTGATTCTGGCCATGTTATAGTGTATAACGCATGGCAGCGCCCGGGTGATTGTGGCCATGTTATAGTGTATAACGCCTGGTAGCGCCCGGTGATTCTGGCCATGTTATAGTGTATAATGCCTGGTAGCGCCCGGTGATTCTGGCCATGTTATAGTGTATAATGCCTGGTAGCGCCCGGTGATTCTGGCCATGTTATAGTGTATAATGCCTGGTAGCGCCCGGTGATTCTGGCCATGTTATAGTGTATAATGCCTGGTAGCGCCCGGTGATTCTGGCCATGTTATAGTGTATAATGCCTGGTAGCGCCCGGTGATTCTGGCCATGTTATAGTGTATAATGCCTGGTAGCGCCCGGTGATTCTGGCCATGTTATAGTGTATAACGCATGGCAGAGCCCGGTGATTCTGGCCATGTTATAGTGTATAACGCATGGCAGAGCCCGGGTGATTGTGGCCATGTTATAGTGTATAATGCCTGGTAGCGCCCGGTGATTCTGGCCATGTTATAGTGTATAATGCCTGGTAGCGCCCGGTGATTCTGGCCATGTTATAGTGTATAATGCCTGGTAGCGCCCGGTGATTCTGGCCATGTTATAGTGTATAACGCATGGCAGAGTCCGGGTGATTGTGGCCATGTTATAGTGTATAACGCATGGCAGCGCCCGGATGATTCTGCCCATGTTATATATATACACACAATGTATTTATCTTCCTTGACAGGTCTGATCTGCGTGTCATGGTCACCAAGCGAAGTGTGGACAACATCCAGTTTCTGCCTTTTCTAACCACCGAGCTGAAGTAGGTATGATTCCATGGCAGTTAGGCGAGTGTGGTGGCGGGGTAGCTGTGGTGGTGTGGTTGCTGGGGGACTGTGGTGGCGGGGTAGCTGGGCGACTGTGGTGGCGGGGTAGCTGGGCGACTGTGGTGGCGGGGTAGCTGGGCGACTGTGGTGGCGGGGTAGCTGGGCGACTGTGGTGGCGGGGTAGCTGGGCGACTGTGGTGGCGGGGTAGCTGGGCGACTGTGGTGGCGGGGTAGCTGGGCGACTGTGGTGGCGGGGTAGCTGGGCGACTGTGGTGGCGGGGTAGCTGGGCGACTGTGGTGGCGGGGTAGCTGGGCGACTGTGGTGGCGGGGTAGCTGGGCGACTGTGGTGGCGGGGTAGCTGGGCGACTGTGGTGGCGGGGTAGCTGGGCGACTGTGGTGGCGGGGTAGCTGGGCGACTGTGGTGGCGGGGTAGCTGGGCGACTGTGGTGGCGGGGTAGCTGGGCGACTGTGGTGGCGGGGTAGCTGGGCGACTGTGGTGGCGGGGTAGCTGGGCGACTGTGGTGGCGGGGTAGCTGGGCGACTGTGGTGGCGGGGTAGCTGGGCGACTGTGGTGGCGGGGTAGCTGGGCGACTGTGGTGGCGGGGTAGCTGGGCGACTGTGGTGGCGGGGTAGCTGGGCGACTGTGGTGGCGGGGTAGCTGGGCGACTGTGGTGGCGGGGTAGCTGGGCGACTGTGGTGGCGGGGTAGCTGGGCGACTGTGGTGGCGGGGTAGCTGGGCGACTGTGGTGGCGGGGTAGCTGGGCGACTGTGGTGGCGGGGTAGCTGGGCGACTGTGGTGGCGGGGTAGCTGGGCGACTGTGGTGGCGGGGTAGCTGGGCGACTGTGGTGGCGGGGTAGCTGGGCGACTGTGGTGGCGGGGTAGCTGGGCGACTGTGGTGGCGGGGTAGCTGGGCGACTGTGGTGGCGGGGTAGCTGGGCGACTGTGGTGGCGGGGTAGCTGGGCGACTGTGGTGGCGGGGTAGCTGGGCGACTGTGGTGGCGGGGTAGCTGGGCGACTGTGGTGGGGGGGTAGCTGGGCGACTGTGGTGGCGGGGTAGCTGGGCGACTGTGGTGGCGGGGTAGCTGGGCGACTGTGGTGGCGGGGTAGCTGGGCGACTGTGGTGGCGGGGTAGCTGGGTGACTGTGGTGGCGGGGTAGCTGTGGTGGCGGGGTAGCTGGGTGACTGTGGTGGCGGGGTAGCTGGGTGACTGTGGTGGCGGGGTAGCTGTGGTGGTGTGGTTGCTGGGGGACTGTGGTGGTGTGGTTGCTGGGGGACTGTGGTGGCGGGGTAGCTGGGGGACTGTGGTGGCGGGGTAGCTGGGTGACTGTGGTGGCGGGGTAGCTGGGTGACTGTGGTGGCGGGGTAGCTGTGGTGGCGGGGTAGCTGTGGTGGCGGGGTAGCTGGGTGACTGTGGTGGCGGGGTAGCTGTGGTGGCGGGGTAGCTGGGTGACTGTGGTGGCGGGGTAGCTGGGTGACTGTGGTGGCGGGGTAGCTGGGTGACTGTGGTGGCGGGGTAGCTGGGTGACTGTGGTGGCGGGGTAGCTGGGTGACTGTGGTGGCGGGGTAGCTGGGTGACTGTGGTGGCGGGGTAGCTGGGTGACTGTGGTGGCGGGGTAGCTGGGTGACTGTGGTGGCGGGGTAGCTGGGTGACTGTGGTGGCGGGGTAGCTGGGTGACTGTGGTGGCGGGGTAGCTGGGTGACTGTGGTGGCGGGGTAGCTGGGTGACTGTGGTGGCGGGGTAGCTGGGTGACTGTGGTGGCGGGGTAGCTGGGTGACTGTGGTGGCGGGGTAGCTGGGTGACTGTGGTGGCGGGGTAGCTGTGGTGGCGGGGTAGCTGGGTGACTGTGGTGGCGGGGTAGCTGGGTGACTGTGGTGGCGGGGTAGCTGGGTGACTGTGGTGGCGGGGTAGCTGGGTGACTGTGGTGGCGGGGTAGCTGGGTGACTGTGGTGGCGGGGTAGCTGGGTGACTGTGGTGGCGGGGTAGCTGGGTGACTGTGGTGGCGGGGTAGCTGGGTAGCTGTGGTGGCGGGGTAGCTGGGTGACTGTGGTGGCGGGGTAGCTGGGTGACTGTGGTGGCGGGGTAGCTCGGTGACTGTGGTGGCGGGGTAGCTGGGTGACTGTGGTGGCGGGGTAGCTGGGTGACTGTGGTGGCGGGGTAGCTGTGGTGGCGGGGTAGCTGGGTGACTGTGGTGGCGGGGTAGCTGGGTGACTGTGGTGGCGGGGTAGCTGGGTGACTGTGGTGGCGGGGTAGCTGGGTGACTGTGGTGGCGGGGTAGCTGGGTGACTGTGGTGGCGGGGTAGCTGGGTGACTGTGGTGGCGGGGTAGCTGGGTGACTGTGGTGGCGGGGTAGCTGGGTGACTGTGGTGGCGGGGTAGCTCGGTGACTGTGGTGGCGGGGTAGCTGGGTGACTGTGGTGGCGGGGTAGCTGGGTGACTGTGGTGGCGGGGTAGCTGTGGTGGCGGGGTAGCTGGGTGACTGTGGTGGCGGGGTAGCTGGGTGACTGTGGTGGCGGGGTAGCTGGGTGACTGTGGTGGCGGGGTAGCTGTGGTGGTGTGGTTGCTGGGGGACTGTGGTGGTGTGGTTGCTGGGGGACTGTGGTGGCGGGGTAGCTGGGCGACTGTGGTGGCGGGGTAGCTGGGCGACTGTGGTGGCGGGGTAGCTGGGCGACTGTGGTGGCGGGGTAGCTGGGCGACTGTGGTGGCGGGGTAGCTGGGCGACTGTGGTGGCGGGGTAGCTGGGCGACTGTGGTGGCGGGGTAGCTGGGCGACTGTGGTGGCGGGGTAGCTGGGCGACTGTGGTGGCGGGGTAGCTGGGCGACTGTGGTGGCGGGGTAGCTGGGCGACTGTGGTGGCGGGGTAGCTGGGCGACTGTGGTGGCGGGGTAGCTGGGCGACTGTGGTGGCGGGGTAGCTGGGCGACTGTGGTGGCGGGGTAGCTGGGCGACTGTGGTGGCGGGGTAGCTGGGCGACTGTGGTGGCGGGGTAGCTGGGCGACTGTGGTGGCGGGGTAGCTGGGCGACTGTGGTGGCGGGGTAGCTGGGCGACTGTGGTGGCGGGGTAGCTGGGCGACTGTGGTGGCGGGGTAGCTGGGCGACACTGGTGGCGGGGTAGCTGGGCGACTGTGGTGGCGGGGTAGCTGGGCGACTGTGGTGGCGGGGTAGCTGTGGTGGCGGGGTAGCTGTGGTGGCGGGGTAGCTGTGGTGGCGGGGTAGCTGGGTGACTGTGGTGGCGGGGTAGCTGTGGTGGCGGGGTAGCTGTGGTGGCGGGGTAGCTGGGTGACTGTGGTGGCGGGGTAGCTGGGTGACTGTGGTGGCGGGGTAGCTGGGTGACTGTGGTGGCGGGGTAGCTGGGTGACTGTGGTGGCGGGGTAGCTGGGTGACTGTGGTGGCGGGGTAGCTGGGTGACTGTGGTGGCGGGGTAGCTGGGTGACTGTGGTGGCGGGGTAGCTGGGTGACTGTGGTGGCGGGGTAGCTGGGTGACTGTGGTGGCGGGGTAGCTGTGGTGGCGGGGTAGCTGGGTGACTGTGGTGGCGGGGTAGCTGTGGTGGCGGGGTAGCTGGGTGACTGTGGTGGCGGGGTAGCTGGGTGACTGTGGTGGCGGGGTAGCTGGGTGACTGTGGTGGCGGGGTAGCTGGGTGACTGTGGTGGCGGGGTAGCTGGGTGACTGTGGTGGCGGGGTAGCTGGGTGACTGTGGTGGCGGGGTAGCTGGGTGACTGTGGTGGCGGGGTAGCTGGGTGACTGTGGTGGCGGGGTAGCTGGGTGACTGTGGTGGCGGGGTAGCTGGGTGACTGTGGTGGCGGGGTAGCTGGGTGACTGTGGTGGCGGGGTAGCTGGGTGACTGTGGTGGCGGGGTAGCTGGGTGACTGTGGTGGCGGGGTAGCTGGGTGACTGTGGTGGCGGGGTAGCTGGGTGACTGTGGTGGCGGGGTAGCTGGGTGACTGTGGTGGCGGGGTAGCTGGGTGACTGTGGTGGCGGGGTAGCTGGGTGACTGTGGTGGCGGGGTAGCTGGGTGACTGTGGTGGCGGGGTAGCTGTGGTGGCGGGGTAGCTGGGTGACTGTGGTGGCGGGGTAGCTGGGTGACTGTGGTGGCGGGGTAGCTGGGTGACTGTGGTGGCGGGGTAGCTGGGTGACTGTGGTGGCGGGGTAGCTGGGTGACTGTGGTGGCGGGGTAGCTGGGTGACTGTGGTGGCGGGGTAGCTGGGTGACTGTGGTGGCGGGGTAGCTGGGTGACTGTGGTGGCGGGGTAGCTGTGGTGGCGGGGTAGCTGGGTGACTGTGGTGGCGGGGTAGCTGTGGTGGCGGGGTAGCTGGGTGACTGTGGTGGCGGGGTAGCTGGGTGACTGTGGTGGCGGGGTAGCTGGGTGACTGTGGTGGCGGGGTAGCTGGGTGACTGTGGTGGCGGGGTAGCTGGGTGACTGTGGTGGCGGGGTAGCTGTGGTGGCGGGGTAGCTGGGTGACTGTGGTGGCGGGGTAGCTGTGGTGGCGGGGTAGCTGTGGTGGCGGGGTAGCTGGGTGACTGTGGTGGCGGGGTAGCTGGGTGACTGTGGTGGCGGGGTAGCTGGGTGACTGTGGTGGCGGGGTAGCTGGGTGACTGTGGTGGCGGGGTAGCTGGGTGACTGTGGTGGCGGGGTAGCTGGGTGACTGTGGTGGCGGGGTAGCTGGGTGACTGTGGTGGCGGGGTAGCTGGGTGACTGTGGTGGCGGGGTAGCTGGGTGACTGTGGTGGCGGGGTAGCTGGGTGACTGTGGTGGCGGGGTAGCTGTGGTGGCGGGGTAGCTGGGTGACTGTGGTGGCGGGGAAGCTGGGTGACTGTGGTGGCGGGGTAGCTGGGTGACTGTGGTGGCGGGGTAGCTGTGGTGGCGGGGTAGCTGGGTGACTGTGGTGGCGGGGTAGCTGGGTGACTGTGGTGGCGGGGTAGCTGGGTGACTGTGGTGGCGGGGTAGCTGGGTGACTGTGGTGGCGGGGTAGCTGGGTGACTGTGGTGGCGGGGTAGCTGGGTGACTGTGGTGGCGGGGTAGCTGGGTGACTGTGGTGGCGGGGTAGCTGGGTGACTGTGGTGGCGGGGTAGCTGGGTGACTGTGGTGGCGGGGTAGCTGGGTGACTGTGGTGGCGGGGTAGCTGGGTGACTGTGGTGGCGGGGTAGCTGGGTGACTGTGGTGGCGGGGTAGCTGGGTGACTGTGGTGGCGGGGTAGCTGGGTGACTGTGGTGGCGGGGTAGCTGGGTGACTGTGGTGGCGGGGTAGCTGGGTGACTGTGGTGGCGGGGTAGCTGGGTGACTGTGGTGGCGGGGTAGCTGGGTGACTGTGGTGGCGGGGTAGCTGGGTGACTGTGGTGGCGGGGTAGCTGGGTGACTGTGGTGGCGGGGTAGCTGGGTGACTGTGGTGGCGGGGTAGCTGGGTGACTGTGGTGGCGGGGTGACTGTGGTGGCGGGGTGACTGTGGTGGCGGGGTGACTGTGGTGGCGGGGTGACTGTGGTGGCGGGGTGACTGTGGTGGCGGGGTGACTGTGGTGGCGGGGTGACTGTGGTGGCGGGGTGACTGTGGTGGCGGGGTGACTGTGGTGGCGGGGTGACTGTGGTGGCGGGGTGACTGTGGTGGCGGGGTAGCTGGGTGACTGTGGTGGCGGGGTAGCTGGGTGACTGTGGTGGCGGGGTAGCTGGGTGACTGTGGTGGCGGGGTAGCTGGGTGACTGTGGTGGCGGGGTAGCTGGGTGACTGTGGTGGCGGGGTAGCTGGGTGACTGGTGGCGGGGTAGCTGGGTGACTGTGGTGGCGGGGTAGCTGGGTGACTGTGGTGGCGGGGTAGCTGGGTGACTGTGGTGGCGGGGTAGCTGGGTGACTGTGGTGGCGGGGTAGCTGGGTGACTGTGGTGGCGGGGTAGCTGGGTGACTGTGGTGGCGGGGTAGCTGGGTGACTGTGGTGGCGGGGTAGCTGGGTGACTGTGGTGGCGGGGTAGCTGGGTGACTGTGGTGGCGGGGTAGCTGGGTGACTGTGGTGGCGGGGTAGCTGGGTGACTGTGGTGGCGGGGTAGCTGGGTGACTGTGGTGGCGGGGTAGCTGGGTGACTGTGGTGGCGGGGTAGCTGGGTGACTGTGGTGGCGGGGTAGCTGGGTGACTGTGGTGGCGGGGTAGCTGGGTGACTGTGGTGGCGGGGTAGCTGGGTGACTGTGGTGGCGGGGTAGCTGGGTGACTGTGGTGGCGGGGTAGCTGGGTGACTGTGGTGGCGGGGTAGCTGGGTGACTGTGGTGGCGGGGTAGCTGTGGTGGCGGGGTAGCTGGGTGACTGTGGTGGCGGGGTAGCTGGGTGACTGTGGTGGCGGGGTAGCTGTGGTGGCGGGGTAGCTGGGTGACTGTGGTGGCGGGGTAGCTGGGTGACTGTGGTGGCGGGGTAGCTGGGTGACTGTGGTGGCGGGGTAGCTGGGTGACTGTGGTGGCGGGGTAGCTGGGTGACTGTGGTGGCGGGGTAGCTGGGTGACTGTGGTGGCGGGGTGACTGTGGTGGCGGGGTAGCTGGGTGACTGTGGTGGCGGGGTGACTGTGGTGGCGGGGTAGCTGGGTGACTGTGGTGGCGGGGTAGCTGGGTGACTGTGGTGGCGGGGTAGCTGGGTGACTGTGGTGGCGGGGTAGCTGGGTGACTGTGGTGGCGGGGTAGCTGGGTGACTGTGGTGGCGGGGTAGCTGGGTGACTGTGGTGGCGGGGTAGCTGGGTGACTGTGGTGGCGGGGTAGCTGGGTGACTGTGGTGGCGGGGTAGCTGGGTGACTGTGGTGGCGGGGTAGCTGGGTGACTGTGGTGGCGGGGTTGTGTGGGTCGTTTATGATATTGTTTCTTTGCAGTAACGTGGGATGGTTGTATTATGGATTCCTGAAGGCTGACGGGACCCTCATTACAGTGAATTCTATTGGCGCCTCTCTGCAGACCCTCTACATCGTGGTGTATTTATTCTACTCTGACGAGAAGGTGCGTGATACAGACCGTTATGTGGAACATACATGTTCTATATGCCACGTTTTGCAGCTTAGCGTGCAGTAACACTATATCTTCTGTTTTAGCTCCAGGTCCTGTACAAGCTCCTGGTAGCGGTGGGCGTCCTGTTTTTGGGGTACAGTTATTTCTACCTGCGGATTGAGGATCTTGGCACCCGCCTGAATCAGTTGGGTCTTTTCTGTAGTGTCTTTACCATTAGCATGTACCTCTCACCTCTAGCGGATCTGGTAATCCTCTACACACTACTCCACCTACACCAGCAATCGTCAGGTAATCACTATATTAATCATGGTGCGTCTCCCACAGGCTCTGATAATCAGGACCAAGTCTACTCAATGCCTGTCCTTCCCACTGACAGTGGCTACGTTCCTGACCTCTACCTCCTGGGTGCTGTACGGCTGGATGATGGGTGACCTCTACATCATGGTGAGCAGCGGGGAGGGGGGAGTACACACTGTCCTGCCTGGCAGAGCCAGATTCATTCCTATATTGTCTCCACAGATCCCAAACACTCCCGGGATTATGACCAGCATTTTACGTTTGTGTTTATTTTGGAAGTACCCCCCGGACAAACCCACCTACCGCCTCCTGCAGGCATAAATCTACCCACCGGCACAGACGGGAGAGCTGTATTATATAGTGATCCAAGGGGGGGTTCAATTGATACACATTCAGGTTGTGGGTATTGTAGTGGGTGAAGTTTTGATTTGAAGCATAGGATGAGTTATGGGGGTCCGCCCTGAATCAGCAGCGGTCCTACAATCGGCTATAGAAAGTGTGGTGGGATTAGCAGTGGCTGGATCAGCACATTGTGTGCCAATCCCCACCCAACACATTTCACTGAGTCAGGACTGAGCATCTCTAACACACAGCTAGATAAACACCGGGGCCACGGGGCAGGAAGCACGGCCTGGCTAGATTGGGGTCTCCAGAGACCTGCCAGCAGGAAGCCCAGCGTGTCAGGATCAGCTGCTGAAATACACGCCAGTAACACACAAACCTCCACCTAACAAGGGGTGTCTGTAAACACGTGAACCTCCATGTAACGGGGGATGTATGTAAACACGCCAACCTCCATGTAACGGGGGATGTATGTAAACACGCCAACCTCCATGTAACGGGGGATGTATGTAAACACGCCAACCTCCATGTAACACGGGATGTATGTAAACACGCCAACCTCCATGCAACATGGGATGTATGTAAACACGCCAACCTCCATGTAACACGGGATGTATGTAAACACGCCAACCTCCAGGCAACGGGCGATGTATGTAAACACGCCAACCTCCATGCAACATGGGATGTATGTAAACATGCCTTATTGGGACGGCTGGGACAGATAAGTGAATGCCTGACGATGTGAAATGTCTTTTCTAATAAAGTCTTTATGTTTCTCAGCATTGTGTGTGTGAGATTTACTCCCAGTTATAACGGGGCTGGGGGTGATAATATACTGGGTATGTCATTTCTGGGCACAGGGGAGGCTGGTGCCAAGCGAGAGAAGGGGAGGGGTGAGCCAGGCAGAGGGTAAGGTGGATGCAGGTGTTGAGGGGGAGGGGTGTGCCAGGCAGAGGGTAAGGTGGATGCAGGTGTTGAGGGGGAGAGGTGTGCCAGGCAGAGGGTAAGGTGGATGCAGGTGTTGAGGGGGAGGGGTGTGCCAGGCAGAGGGTAAGGTGGATGCAGGTGTTGAGGGGGAGGGGTGTGCCAGGCAGAGGGTAAGGTGGATGCAGGTGTTGAGGGGGAGAGGTGTGCCAGGCAGAGGGTAAGGTGGATGCAGGTGTTGAGGGGGAGGGGTGTGCCAGGCAGAGGGTAAGGTGGATGCAGGTGTTGAGGGGGAGGAGTGTGCCAGGCAGAGGGTAAGGTGGATGCAGGTGTAGAGGGGGAGAGGTGTGCCAGGCAGAGGGTAAGGTGGATGCAGGTGTTGAGGGGGAGGGGTGTGCCAGGCAGAGGGTAAGGTGGATGCAGGTGTTGAGGGGGAGGAGTGTGCCAGGCAGAGGGTAAGGTGGATGCAGGTGTTGAGGGGGAGGAGTGTGCCAGGCAGAGGGTAAGGTGGATGCAGGTGTAGAGGGGGAGAGGTGTGCCAGGCAGAGGGTAAGGTGGATGCAGGTGTTGAGGGGGAGGGGTGTGCCAGGCAGAGGGTAAGGTGGATGCTGAGGGAGGAGACAGGTGTTATGGGGGAGGGGTGTGCCAGGCAGAGGGTAAGGTGGATGCAGGTGTTGAGGGGGAGGGGTGTGCCAGGCAGAGGGTAAGGTGGATGCAGGTGTAGAGGGGGAGAGGTGTGCCAGGCAGAGGGTAAGGTGGATGCAGGTGTTGAGGGGGAGGGGTGTGCCAGGCAGAGGGTAAGGTGGATGCTGAGGGAGGAGGCAGGTGTTGAGGGGGAGGGGTGTGCCAGGCAGAGGGTAAGGTGGATGCTGAGGGAGGAGGCAGGTGTTATGGGGGAGGGGTGTGCCAGGCAGAGGGTAAGGTGGATGCAGGTGTTGAGGGGGAGGGGTGTGCCAGGCAGAGGGTAAGGTGGATGCAGGTGTAGAGGGGGAGAGGTGTGCCAGGCAGAGGGTAAGGTGGATGCAGGTGTTGAGGGGGAGGGGTGTGCCAGGCAGAGGGTAAGGTGGATGCAGGTGTTGAGGGGGAGGGGTGTGCCAGGCAGACGGTAAGGTGGATGCAGGTGTTGAGGGGGAGGGGTGTGCCAGGCAGACGGCAGCAGGTGTTGAGGGGGAGGGATGTGCCAGGCAGAGGGTAAGGTGGATGCAGGTGTTGAGGGGGAGGGGTGTGCCAGGCAGAGGGTAAGGTGGATGCAGGTGTTGAAGGGGAGGGGTGTGCCAGGCAGAGGGTAAGGTGGATGCAGGTGTTGAGGGGGAGGGGTGTGCCAGGCAGAGGGTAAGGTGGATGCAGGTGTTGAGGGGGAGGGGTGTGCCAGGCAGACGGTAAGGTGGATGCAGGTGTTGAGGGGGAGGGGTGTGCCAGGCAGAGGTTAAGGTGGATGCTGAGGGAGGAGGCAGGTGTTGAGGGGGAGGGGTGTGCCAGGCAGAGGGTAAGGTGGATGCAGGTGTTGAGGGGGAGGGGTGTGCCAGGCAGAGGGTAAGGTGGATGCAGGTGTTGAGGGGGAGGGGTGTGCCAGGCAGAGGGAAAGGTGGATGCTGAGGAGGAGGCAGGTGTTGAGGGGGAGGGGTGTGCCAGGCAGAGGGTAAGGTGGATGCAGGTGTTGAGGGGGAGAGGTGTGCCAGGCAGAGGGTAAGGTGGATGCTGAGGGAGGAGGCAGGTGTTGAGGGGGAGAGGTGTGCCAGGCAGAGGGTAAGGTGGATGCTGAGGGAGGAGGCAGCAGGTGTGAGGGGGAGGGGTGGATGCTGAGGGAGGAGGCAGCAGGTGTGAGGGGGAGGGGTGGATGCTGAGGGAGGAGGCAGCAGGTGTGAGGGGGAGGGGTGGATGCTGAGGGAGGAGGCAGCAGGTGTCAGGGGGAGGGGTGGATGCTGAGGGAGGAGGCAGCAGGTGTGAGGGGGAGGGGTGGATGCTGAGGGAGGAGGCAGCAGGTGTCAGGGGGAGGGGTGGATGCTGAGGGAGGAGGCAGCAGGTGTCAGGGGGAGGGGTGGATGCTGAGGGAGGAGGCAGCAGGTGTCAGGGGGAGGGGTGGATGCTGAGGGAGGAGGCAGCAGGTGTGAGGGGGAGGGGTGGATGCTGAGGGAGGAGGCAGCAGGTGTGAGGGGGAGGGGTGGATGCTGAGGGAGGAGGCACTCCCTGGGATGCGTGCAGAGCTCTGTTGTGCTGGATTCCTGTGTTTTGTCAGATAATCTGGTTACTGGGAGTCTGTGATCTGCACATATTGTTATTTCAGCCTAAAGTTGAGGAATTTCACTCATTTCTACACCTGTCACCTGTCTGTACAGAGGTCGCCAGGCAACAAACAGGATCACTGTACTGGTGTCACCATTATACATCAATATAAATATATCCCTGACAGTGTGCGTCTGGTGTGCTGTACAACGGTGTATTCCTTACGGTGTGCGTCTGGTGTGCTGTACAGCAGTGTATTCCTTACGGTGTGTGTCTGGCATGCTGTACAGCAGTGTATTCCTTACGGTGTGTGTCTGGCATGCTGTACAGCAGTGTATTCCTTACGGTGTGTGTCTGGCATGCTGTACAGCAGTGTATTCCTTACGGTGTGTGTCTGGCATGCTGTACAGCAGTGTATTCCTTACGGTGTGTGTCTGGCGTGCTGTACAGCGGTGTATTCCTTACGGTGTGTCTGGCATGCTGTACAGCAGTGTATTCCTTACGGTGTGTGTCTGGCATGCTGTACAGCGGTGTATTCCTTACGGTGTGCGTCTGGTGTGCTGTACAGCAGTGTATTCCTTACGGTGTGTGTCTGGCATGCTGTACAGCAGTGTATTCCTTACGGTGTGTGTCTGGCATGCTGTACAGCAGTGTATTCCTTACGGTGTGTGTCTGGCATGCTGTACAGCAGTGTATTCCTTACGGTGTGTGTCTGGCATGCTGTACAGCAGTGTATTCCTTACGGTGTGTGTCTGGCGTGCTGTACAGCGGTGTATTCCTTACGGTGTGTCTGGCATGCTGTACAGCAGTGTATTCCTTACGGTGTGTGTCTGGCATGCTGTACAGCGGTGTATTCCTTACGGTGTGCGTCTGGTGTGCTGTACAGCGGTGTATTCCTTACGGTGTGTGTCTGGCATGCTGTACAGCAGTGTATTCCTTACGGTGTGTGTCTGGCATGCTGTACAGCAGTGTATTCCTTACGGTGTGTGTCTGGCATGCTGTACAGCAGTGTATTCCTTACGGTGTGTCTGGCGTGCTGTACAGCAGTGTATTCCTTACGGTGTGTGTCTGGCATGCTGTACAGCGGTGTATTCCTTACGGTGTGTGTCTGGCGTGCTGTACAGCAGTGTATTCCTTACGGTGTGTGTCTGGCGCGCTGTACAGCGGTGTATTCCTTACGGTGTGTGTCTGGCGCGCTGTACAGCGGTGTATTCCTTACGGTGTGTGTCTGGCGCGCTGTACAGCGGTGTATTCCTTACGGTGTGTGTCTGGCGCGCTGTACAGCGGTGTATTCCTTACGGTGTGTGTCTGGCGTGCTGTACAGCGGTGAATTCCTTACGGTGTGTGTCTGGCGCGCTGTACAGCGGTGTATTCCTTACGGTGTGTGTCTGGCGTGCTGTACAGCGGTGTATTCCTTACGGTGTGTGTCTGGCGTGCTGTACAGCAGTGTATTCCTTACGGTGTGTGTCTGGCGTGCTGTACAGCAGTGTATTCCTTACGGTGTGTGTCTGGCGTGCTGTACAGCAGTGTATTCCTTACGGTGTGTGGCTGGCGTGCTGTACAGCAGTGTATTCCTTACGGTGTGTGTCTGGCGCGCTGTACAGCGGTGTATTCCTTACGGCAGGGGTCGACAAACCCCGGGCGCCAGGTCGCCATGGCGACCTGGAAATGGAGCCTGGCGCCCGGGTGCCGTTCCCCTTGCCGCTGCCATCCGTCTTTTGCAGCGCGAGGGGACAGACAGCAAGCTCCGCCCCCTCGCGCTACACGTGTGTATGAGTGTTCAGCCGAAAGAGCCATGAGGATCGGCTGCGGCACGAATGTAACCCCTCCCCAGCAATGAGGTAAGGCAGCAGGGAGGGGAAACATTCGTGCCGCAGCCGATCTTCATGGCTCTTTCGGCTAAGTGCTGGGTTGTCAACCCAGCACTCAGAAGTTAAGAAGGGAAAAAAAAAAACTTGTGTATGTTTGAGTTGTATATGTGAAGTGGGGGGGAGGGATGTATATGTGAAGGGGGGTATATATGTGAAGTGTGGGGGGGAGGTGTATATGTGAAGGGGGGGAGGGATGTATATGTGAAGGGGGGGTATATATGTGAAGTGTGGGGGGGTATATATGTGAAGTGTGGGGGGAGGTGTATATGTGAAGGGGGGGTATATGTGTGGGGGGAGGTGTATATATGTGAAGTGTGGGGGGAGGTGTATATGTGAGGTGTGGGGGGAGGTGTATATGTGAAGTGTGTGTGTGTATTTGTGAAGTGGGTTGGTGTGTGGGGTTTGTATATGTGACGTGGGTTGGTGTGTGTGGGGTGTATATGTGACGTGGGTTGGTGTGTGTGGGGTGTATATGTGACGTGGGTTGGTGTGTGTGTTTATGAATTGCGTGTATGTTTGCGTGATTGTCTGGCTCCTAAAAAATTTTGCTGGCTCCTAGAATAAAATAAATTTGTCAAGCCCTGCCTTACGGTGTGTCTGGCGTGCTGTACAGCGGTGTATTCCTTACGGTGTGTGTCTGGCATGCTGTACAGCAGTGTATTCCTTACGGTGTGTGTCTGGCGCGCTGTACAGCGGTGTATTCCTTACGGTGTGTGTCTGGCGCGCTGTACAGCGGTGTATTCCTTACGGTGTGTGTCTGGCGCGCTGTACAGCGGTGTATTCCTTACGGTGTGTCTGGCGTGCTGTACAGCGGTGTATTCCTTACGGTGTGTGTCTGGCGCGCTGTACAGCGGTGTATTCCTTACGGTGTGTGTCTGGCATGCTGTACATCAGTGTATTCCTTACGGTGTGTGTCTGGCGCGCTGTACAGCGGTGTATTCCTTACGGTGTGTGTCTGGCGCGCTGTACAGCGGTGTATTCCTTACGGTGTGTGTCTGGCGCGCTGTACAGCGGTGTATTCCTTACGGTGTGTGTCTGGCGCGCTGTACAGCAGTGTATTCCTTACGGTGTGTGTCTGGCGCGCTGTACAGCGGTGTATTCCTTACGGTGTGTGTCTGGCATGCTGTACAGCAGTGTATTCCTTACGGTGTGTGTCTGGCGCGCTGTACAGCGGTGTATTCCTTACGGTGTGTGTCTGGCATGCTGTACAGCAGTGTATTCCTTACGGTGTGTGTCTGGCGCGCTGTACAGCGGTGTATTCCTTACGGTGTGTCTGGCGTGCTGTACAGCGGTGTATTCCTTACGGTGTGTGTCTGGCATGCTGTACAGCAGTGTATTCCTTACGGTGTGTGTCTGGCATGCTGTACAGCAGTGTATTCCTTACGGTGTGTCTGGCATGCTGTACAGCGGTGTATTCCTTACGGTGTGTCTGGCGCGCTGTACAGCGGTGTATTCCTTACGGTGTGTGTCTGGCGCGCTGTACAGCGGTGTATTCCTTACGGTGTGTCTGGCATGCTGTACAGCGGTGTATTCCTTACGGTGTGTCTGGCATGCTGTACAGCGGTGTATTCCTTACGGTGTGTCTGGCGCGCTGTACAGCAGTGTATTCCTTACGGTGTGTGTCTGGCGCTCTGTACTGGATGGTTATGGCCCTTGGTCTGAATGGAGAGAGAGTGGGATAAAGTAACAGATTTATCAGTGAGGTTTAATCAATGTTTACTTTACACAGGTACCTGACCTCCCCCAGGTCACACCAACAATTATTTTCTCCCATCCCTCCACTAACCCTGGGAGGGTCACAGCGTCTGTATTGTCCCAGCGGGGTCTGCTCACAGCTTTAACCCTCTCCTGACCAAGTCTTTTCTTGCCGCCTTAATCTGTTCCTGCAGCTCCCATGCTGCACTCTCACAGTCATTGAACATGGCCACGCGATACCCGATGGTGGCCAGGGAGTAGCAGCCAAATGCTACCAAGAGGTAGATCGGAAAAGGCCAGATGACTTGCCAACAGGGCATGGGAATGTTCAGCCCCAAGAGGTCAAAGGTTAGGGTAACCCACACTGCTCCTAGCAGAGTCAGTCCGAGCAGCCACTCTGCCAGCTTTGTCATCTCACTGTAACGGCACCAAGAACACAATGTTAAATCACGTGGCGTACGGTGTACTGAGGACTGGCTTGGGTTTAGTTGATTAAAAAAAAAAACATTAAAAACATAATTTCACCCCTCCTAATACAGGCGCCGCATGTAACATGTCCCCTTACAATACAGGCGCCGCATGTAACAAGTTCCCTTAAAATACAGGCGCCGCATGTAACATTTCCCCTTACAATACAGGCGCCGCATGTAACATGTCCCCTTACAATACAGGCGCCGCATGTAACATGTCCCCTTACAATACAGGCGCCGCATGTAACAAGTTCCCTTAGAATACAGGCGCCGCATGTAACATGTCCCCTTACAATACAGGCGCCGCATGTAACATGTCCCCTTACAATACAGGCGCCGCATGTAACATGTCCCCTTACAATACAGGCGCCGCATGTAACAAGTTCCCTTAGAATACAGGCGCCGCATGTAACATGTTCCCTTAGAATACAGGCGCCGCATGTAACATGTCCCCTTACAATACAGGCGCCGCATGTAACATGTCCCCTTACAATACAGGCGTCGCATGTAACATGTCCCCTTACAATACAGGCGTCGCATGTAACATGTCCCCTTACAATACAGGCGCCGCATGTAACATGTCCCCTTACAATACAGGCGCCGCATGTAACATGTTCCCTTACAATACAGGCGTCGCATGTAACATGTCCCCTTACAATACAGGCGCCGCATGTAACATGTCCCCTTACAATACAGGCGTCGCATGTAACATGTCCCCTTACAATACAGGCGCCGCCTGTAACATGTCCCCTTAGAATACAGGCGCCGCATGTAACATGTCCCCTTACAATACAGGCGCCGCATGTAACATGTTCCCTTACAATACAGGCGCCGCATGTAACATGTTCCCTTACAATACAGGCGCCGCATGTAACATGTCCCCTTACAATACAGGCGCCGCATGTAACAAGTTCCCTTAGAATACAGGCGCCGCATGTAACATGTCCCCTTACAATACAGGCGCCGCATGTAACATGTCCCCTTACAATACAGGCGCCGCATGTAACATGTCCCCTTACAATACAGGCGCCGCATGTAACAAGTTCCCTTAGAATACAGGCGCCGCATGTAACATGTTCCCTTAGAATACAGGCGCCGCATGTAACATGTCCCCTTACAATACAGGCGCCGCATGTAACATGTCCCCTTACAATACAGGCGTCGCATGTAACATGTCCCCTTACAATACAGGCGTCGCATGTAACATGTCCCCTTACAATACAGGCGCCGCATGTAACATGTCCCCTTACAATACAGGCGCCGCATGTAACATGTTCCCTTACAATACAGGCGTCGCATGTAACATGTCCCCTTACAATACAGGCGCCGCATGTAACATGTCCCCTTACAATACAGGCGTCGCATGTAACATGTCCCCTTACAATACAGGCGCCGCCTGTAACATGTCCCCTTAGAATACAGGCGCCGCATGTAACATGTCCCCTTACAATACAGGCGCCGCATGTAACATGTTCCCTTACAATACAGGCGCCGCATGTAACATGTCCCCTTACAATACAGGCGCCGCATGTAACATGTCCCCTTACAATACAGGCGTCGCATGTAACATGTCCCCTTACAATACAGGCGCCGCCTGTAACATGTTCCCTTACAATACAGGCGTCGCATGTAACATGTCCCCTTACAATACAGGCGCCGCATGTAACATGTCCCCTTACAATACAGGCGCCGCATGTAACATGTCCCCTTACAATACAGGCGCCGCATGTAACATGTCCCCTTACAATACAGGCGCCGCATGTAACATGTCCCCTTACAATACAGGCGCCGCCTGTAACATGTCCCCTTACAATACAGGCGCCGCCTGTAACATGTCCCCTTACAATACAGGCGCCGCCTGTAACATGTCCCCTTACAATACAGGCGCCGCATGTAACATGTCCCCTTACAATACAGGCGCCGCATGTAACATGTCCCCTTACAATACAGGCGCCGCCTGTAACATGTTCCCTTACAATACAGGCGCCGCATGTAACATGTCCCCTTACAATACAGGCGCCGCATGTAACATGTCCCCTTACAATACAGGCGCCGCATGTAACATGTCCCCTTACAATACAGGCGCCGCATGTAACATGTCCCCTTACAATACAGGCGCCGCATGTAACATGTCCCCTTACAATACAGGCGCCGCATGTAACATTTCCCCTTACAATACAGGCGCCGCATGTAACATGTCCCCTTACAATACAGGCGTCGCATGTAACATGTCCCCTTACAATACAGGCGCCGCATGTAACATGTCCCCTTACAATACAGGCGTCGCATGTAACATGTCCCCTTACAATACAGGCGCCGCATGTAACATGTCCCCTTACAATACAGGCGCCGCATGTAACATGTCCCCTTACAATACAGGCGCCGCATGTAACATTTCCCCTTACAATACAGGCGCCGCATGTAACATGTCCCCTTACAATACAGGCGCCGCATGTAACATGTCCCCTTACAATACAGGCGCCGCATGTAACATGTCCCCTTACAATACAGGCGCCGCATGTAACATGTCCCCTTACAATACAGGCGTCGCATGTAACATGTCCCCTTACAATACAGGCGCCGCATGTAACATGTCCCCTTACAATACAGGCGTCGCATGTAACATGTCCCCTTACAATACAGGCGTCGCATGTAACATGTCCCCTTACAATACAGGCGCCGCATGTAACATGTCCCCTTACAATACAGGCGCCGCCTGTAACATGTAACCTTACAATACAGGCGTCGCCTGTAACATGTCCCCTTACAATACAGGCGTCGCATGTAACATGTCCCCTTACAATACAGGCGCCGCATGTAACATGTCCCCTTACAATACAGGCGTCGCATGTAACATGTCCCCTTAGAATACAGGCGCCGCATGTAACATGTCCCCTTACAATACAGGCGCCGCATGTAACATGTCCCCTTACAATACAGGCGCCGCATGTAACATGTCCCCTTACAATACAGGCGCCGCATGTAACATGTCCCCTTACAATACAGGCGTCGCATGTAACATGTCCCCTTACAATACAGGCGTCGCATGTAACATGTCCCCTTACAATACAGGCGCCGCATGTAACATGTCCCCTTACAATACAGGCGCCGCCTGTAACATGTCCCCTTACAATACAGGCGCCGCCTGTAACATGTCCCCTTACAATACAGGCGCCGCATGTAACATGTTCCCTTACAATACAGGCGCCGCATGTAACATGTTCCCTTACAATACAGGCGTCGCATGTAACATGTCCCCTTACAATACAGGCGCCGCATGTAACATGTCCCCTTACAATACAGGCGTCGCATGTAACATGTCCCCTTACAATACAGGCGCCGCCTGTAACATGTCCCCTTAGAATACAGGCGCCGCATGTAACATGTCCCCTTACAATACAGGCGCCGCATGTAACATGTTCCCTTACAATACAGGCGCCGCATGTAACATGTCCCCTTACAATACAGGCGCCGCATGTAACATGTCCCCTTACAATACAGGCGTCGCATGTAACATGTCCCCTTACAATACAGGCGCCGCCTGTAACATGTTCCCTTACAATACAGGCGTCGCATGTAACATGTTCCCTTACAATACAGGCGTCGCATGTAACATGTCCCCTTACAATACAGGCGCCGCATGTAACATGTCCCCTTACAATACAGGCGCCGCATGTAACATGTCCCCTTACAATACAGGCGCCGCATGTAACATGTCCCCTTACAATACAGGCGCCGCCTGTAACATGTCCCCTTACAATACAGGCGCCGCCTGTAACATGTCCCCTTACAATACAGGCGCCGCCTGTAACATGTCCCCTTACAATACAGGCGCCGCATGTAACATGTCCCCTTACAATACAGGCGCCGCATGTAACATGTCCCCTTACAATACAGGCGCCGCCTGTAACATGTTCCCTTACAATACAGGCGCCGCATGTAACATGTCCCCTTACAATACAGGCGTCGCATGTAACATGTCCCCTTACAATACAGGCGCCGCATGTAACATGTCCCCTTACAATACAGGCGCCGCATGTAACATGTCCCCTTACAATACAGGCGCCGCATGTAACATGTCCCCTTAGAATACAGGCGCCGCATGTAACATGTCCCCTTACAATACAGGCGCCGCATGTAACATGTCCCCTTACAATACAGGCGTCGCATGTAACATGTCCCCTTACAATACAGGCGTCGCATGTAACAAGTTCCCTTAGAATACAGGCGCCGCATGTAACATGTTCCCTTACAATACAGGCGCCGCATGTAACATGTCCCCTTACAATACAGGCGCCGCATGTAACATGTCCCCTTACAATACAGGCGCCGCATGTAACATGTTCCCTTACAATACAGGCGTCGCATGTAACATGTCCCCTTACAATACAGGCGCCGCATGTAACATGTCCCCTTACAATACAGGCGTCGCATGTAACATGTCCCCTTACAATACAGGCGCCGCCTGTAACATGTCCCCTTACAATACAGGCGCCGCATGTAACAAGTTCCCTTAGAATACAGGCGCCGCATGTAACATGTTCCCTTACAATACAGGCGTCGCATGTAACATGTCCCCTTACAATACAGGCGCCGCATGTAACATGTCCCCTTACAATACAGGCGCCGCATGTAACATGTCCCCTTACAATACAGGCGCCGCATGTAACATGTTCCCTTACAATACAGGCGTCGCATGTAACATGTCCCCTTACAATACAGGCGTCGCATGTAACATGTCCCCTTACAATACAGGCGCCGCATGTAACATGTTCCCTTACAATACAGGCGCCGCATGTAACATGTCCCCTTACAATACAGGCGCCGCCTGTAACATGTCCCCTTACAATACAGGCGCCGCATGTAACAAGTTCCCTTAGAATACAGGCGCCGCATGTAACATGTTCCCTTACAATACAGGCGCCGCATGTAACATGTCCCCTTACAATACAGGCGCCGCATGTAACATGTCCCCTTACAATACAGGCGCCGCATGTAACATGTTCCCTTACAATACAGGCGCCGCATGTAACATGTTCCCTTACAATACAGGCGCCGCATGTAACATGTTCCCTTAGAATACAGGCGTCGCATGTAACATGTCCCCTTACAATACAGGCGCCGCATGTAACATGTCCCCTTACAATACAGGCGCCGCATGTAACATGTCCCCTTACAATACAGGCGTCGCATGTAACATGTCCCCTTACAATACAGGCGCCGCATGTAACATGTCCCCTTACAATACAGGCGCCGCATGTAACATGTCCCCTTACAATACAGGCGTCGCATGTAACATGTTCCCTTACAATACAGGCGCCGCCTGTAACATGTCCCCTTACAATACAGGCGTCGCATGTAACATGTCCCCTTACAATACAGGCGCCGCCTGTAACATGTCCCCTTACAATACAGGCGCCGCCTGTAACATGTCCCCTTACAATACAGGCGTCGCATGTAACATGTCCCCTTACAATACAGGCGTCGCATGTAACATGTCCCCTTACAATACAGGCGCCGCATGTAACATGTCCCCTTACAATACAGGCGCCGCATGTAACATGTCCCCTTACAATACAGGCGCCGCATGTAACATGTCCCCTTACAATACAGGCGCCGCATGTAACATGTCCCCTTACAATACAGGCGCCGCATGTAACATGTCCCCTTACAATACAGGCGCCGCATGTAACATGTCCCCTTACAATACAGGCGCCGCATGTAACATGTCCCCTTACAATACAGGCGTCGCATGTAACATGTCCCCTTACAATACAGGCGCCGCATGTAACATGTCCCCTTACAATACAGGCGCCGCCTGTAACATGTCCCCTTACAATACAGGCGCCGCCTGTAACATGTCCCCTTACAATACAGGCGCCGCCTGTAACATGTCCCCTTACAATACAGGCGCCGCATGTAACATGTCCCCTTACAATACAGGCGCCGCCTGTAACATGTCCCCTTACAATACAGGCGCCGCATGTAACATGTCCCCTTACAATACAGGCGCCGCCTGTAACATGTCCCCTTACAATACAGGCGCCGCATGTAACATGTCCCCTTACAATACAGGCGCCGCCTGTAACATGTCCCCTTACAATACAGGCGCCGCATGTAACATGTCCCCTTACAATACAGGCGTCGCATGTAACATGTTCCCTTACAATACAGGCGCCGCCTGTAACATGTCCCCTTACAATACAGGCGTCGCATGTAACATGTCCCCTTACAATACAGGCGCCGCCTGTAACATGTCCCCTTACAATACAGGCGTCGCATGTAACATGTCCCCTTACAATACAGGCGTCGCATGTAACATGTCCCCTTACAATACAGGCGCCGCATGTAACATGTCCCCTTACAATACAGGCGCCGCCTGTAACATGTCCCCTTAGAATACAGGCGCCGCATGTAACATGTCCCCTTACAATACAGGCGCCGCATGTAACATGTCCCCTTACAATACAGGCGTCGCATGTAACATGTCCCCTTACAATACAGGCGCCGCCTGTAACATGTCCCCTTACAATACAGGCGTCGCATGTAACATGTCCCCTTACAATACAGGCGTCGCATGTAACATGTCCCCTTACAATACAGGAGCCGCATGTAGCATGTCCCCTTAGAATACAGGCGTCGCATGTAACATGTCCCCTTACAATACAGGCGTCGCATGTAACATGTTCCCTTACAATACAGGCGCCGCATGTAACATGTCCCCTTACAATACAGGCGCCGCATGTAACATGTCCCCTTACAATACAGGCGCCGCATGTAACATGTCCCCTTAGAATACAGGCGCCGCATGTAACATGTCCCCTTACAATACAGGCGCCGCATGTAACATGTGTGACAAGACATTACATGAATCACATACGTTGCTCACCGGGTTACTCTCTTCCGGCACCGGCCTCCTACCCAGGAAGTGCTGTCGCGCGAGGGATGCCGGGTAATGTAGTCCTGGATCTCACAGTCAGATCTGGGTAGTGCAGAATTGCGCATGCGCAAACCATTCACCGCGCATGTTGTGCGCATGCGCATATCACATGGTGTGAAACGCGTGATTAGAAGGGGTTATAGTGAGGATTAGGGTAACTAGTGGTTATAGTGAGGATTAGGGTAACTAGGGGTTATAGTGAGGATTAGGGTAACTAGGGGTTATAGTGAGGATTAGGGTAACTAGGGGTTATAGTGAGGATTAGGGTAACATGGGGTTATAGTGAGGATTAGGGTAACTAGTGGTTATAGTGAGGATTAGGGTAACTAGTGGTTATAGTGAGGATTAGGGTAACTAGTGGTTATAGTGAGGATTAGGGTAACATGGGGTTATAGTGAGGATTAGGGTAACTAGTGGTTATAGTGAGGATTAGGGTAACTAGGGGTTATAGTGAGGATTAGGGTAACTAGGGGTTATAGTGAGGATTAGGGTAACTAGTGGTTATAGTGAGGATTAGGGTAACTAGTGGTTATAGTGAGGATTAGGGTAACTAGGGGTTATAGTGAGGATTAGGGTAACTAGGGGTTATAGTGAGGATTAGGGTAACTAGTGGTTATAGTGAGGATTAGGGTAACTAGTGGTTATAGTGAGGATTAGGGTAACATGGGGTTATAGTGAGGATTAGGGTAACTAGTGGTTATAGTGAGGATTAGGGTAACTAGGGGTTATAGTGAGGATTAGAGTAACTAGGGGTTATAGTGAGGATTAGAGTAACTAGGGGTTATAGTGAGGATTAGGGTAACTATGGGTTATAGTGAGGATTAGGGTAACTAGGGGTTATAGTGAGGATTAGAGTAACTAGGGGGTTATAGTGAGGATTAGGGTAACTAGGGATTATAGTGAGGATTAGAATAACTAGGGGATATAGTGAGGATTAGGGTAACTAGGGGTTATAGTAAGGATTAGGTTAACTAGGGGTTATAGTGTGGATTAGGGTAACTCTAGGGGAGTTATAGTAAGGATTAGGGTATCTCTAGGGGGGTTATAGTAAGGATTAGGGTAACTAGTGAGGTTATAGTTGGGGTAAGGATTAGGGTAACTCTAGGGTGGTTATAGTTGGGGTAAGGATTAGGGTAACTCTAGGGGGGGTTATAGTAAGGATTAGGTTAACTCTAGGGTGGTTCTAGTTGGGGGTAAGGATTAGGGTAACTCTAGGGGGGTTATAGTAAGGATTAGGGTAACTCTGGGGGTTATAGTAAGGATTAGGGTAACTCTAGGGGGGTTATAGTATGGATTAGTGTAACTCTAGGGGGGTTATAGTAAGGATTAGGGTAACTAGTGAGGTTATAGTTGGGGTAAGGATTAGGGTAACTCTAGGGTGGTTATAATTGGGGTAAGGATTAGGGTAACTCTAGGGGGGTTATAGTAAGGATTAGGGTAACTCTAGGGTGGTTATAGTTGGGGGTAAGGATTAGGGTAACTCTGGGGGGTTATAGTAAGGATTAGGGTAACTCTAGGGGGTTATAGTAAGGATTAGGGTAACTCTGGGGGGTTATAGTAAGGATTAGGGTAACTCTAGGGGGGTTATAGTAAGGATTAGTGTAACTCTAGGGGGGTTATAGTAAGGATTAGGGTAACTAGTGAGGTTATAGTTGGGGTAAGGATTATGGTAACTCTAGGGTGGTTATAGTTGGGGTAAGGATTAGGGTAACTCTAGGGGGGTTATAGTAAGGATTAGGGTAACTCTAGGGTGGTTATAGTTGGGGGTAAGGATTAGGGTAACTCTGGGGGGTTATAGTAAGGATTAGGGTAACTCTAGGGGGGTTATATAGAAGATACTCTTGACCCAGGGCTGGTGATTAAAATGAATGAATAGCTTTGTATATTACCATCCCCATTGTGTTTCCCAAGGGGAAAATGGTCTCTGATCCCACCACAATCACCAACATATTCCATAGCGCTGTACAATGGAGTAAATAAAAATAATACAAATGGGAAATAACATAACAAGTCTCTTTAATAATTTTATTATTATGTATATGTCTGTATTCACACTGTGTGTCTGTGTGTTTGTATTCACACTGTGTGTCTCTGTATGTGTGTTTGTATTCACAGTGTGTTTCTATTCACTCTTTTTGTGTTTGTATTCACACTCTGAGTCTGTGTGTGTTTGTATTCATACTGTGTGTCTGTGTTTGTATTCACACTGTGTAATTGTGTGTATTTACACTGTGTGTTTGTATTCACACTGTGTTTGTCTGTGTGTGTTTGTATTCACTGTGTGTGTGTGTTTGGATTCACACTGTGTTTTGGCTGTGTGTCTTTGTATTCACTGTGTGTGTGTTTGTATTCACACTGTGTGTGTGTCTGTAATCACTATATGTGTGTTTGTATTCACACTGTGTGCGCTTGTGTGTGGGTTTGTATTCACACTGTGTGTATGTCGGTGTGTTTGTATTCACTATGTGTGTTTTTGTATTCACACTGTGTGTGTTTGTATTCACACTGTGTGTATGTATTCACACTGTTTATGTATGTTTGGATTCACACTGTGTGTCTGTGTGTGTGTCTGTAATCACTCTGTGTTTGTATTCACACTGTGAGTCTTTATTCACACTACGTGTGTTTGTATTCACACTGTATGTGTCTGTGTGTGTTTGTATTCACACTGTGTGTATGTCTGTGTGTTTGTATTCACTGTGTGTGTGTTTGTGTTCACACTGTGTGTGTATGTTTGTATTCACACAGTGTGTGTCTGTGTGTGTGTTTTTGGATTCACACTGTGTGTGTTTGTATTCACTTTGTGTCTAAGTTTGTATTTACTCTGTGTTTGTTTGTAATCACACTGTGTGTTTGTATTCACACTGTGTGTGTTTGTATTCACAAGCGTTTTGTGCGTCTGCTTGTATTCACACTTTGTGTGTTTGTGTGTGTGTTTGTATTCACACTGTGTGTGTTTGTATTCGCTCTTTTTGTGTTTGTATTCACACTGTGTCTGTCTGTATTCACACTTTGAGTGTGTTTGTATTTACACTGTGTGTGTCTGTATGTGTTTTGTATTCACACTGTGTGAGTGTCTGTATATGTATTTGTATTCACACTGTGTGTCTGTGTGTGTGTTTGTATTAACACAGTGTGTGTTTGTATTTACACTGTGTGTCTGTATTCACGCTGTGTGTGTCTGTATTCACGCTGTGTGTGTTTGTATTCACACTGTGTGTGTGTTTGTATTTACAATGTGTGTGTGTTTGTATTCACATTGTGTCTGTGTGTGTGTTTGTATTTACACTGTCTGTCTGTGTTTGTATTCACACTGTGTGTGTCTGTGTGTGTGTTTGTATTCACACTGTGTGTGTTTGTATTCACACTGTGTCTGTCTGTGTTTGTATTCACACTGTCTGTCTTTGTTTGTATTCACACTGTGTGTCTGTGTGTGTGTTTGTATTCACACTGTGTGTCTGTGTGTGTGTTTGTATTCACACTGTCTGTGTTTGTATTCACACTGTGTGTCTGTGTGTGTGTTTGTATTCACACTGTGTCTGTCTGTGTTTGTATTCACACTGTGTGTCTGTGTGTGTGTTTGTATTCACACTGTCTGTCTGTGTTTGTATTCACACTGTGTGTTTGTGTTTGTATTCACACTGTGTGTGTTTGTATTCACACCATGTGTCTGTGTGTGTGTTTGTATTCACACTGTGTGTGTTTGTATTCACACTGTGAGTCTGTGTGTGTTTGTATTCATACTGTGTGTCTGTGTTTGTATTCACACTGTGTATTTGTGTGTATTTACACTGTGTGTTTGTATTCACACTGTGTTTGTCTGTGTGTGTTTGTATTCACTGTGTGTGTGTGTGTTTGGATTCACACTGTGTTTTGGCTGTGTGTCTTTGTATTCACTGTGTGTGTGTTTGTATTCACACTGTGTGTGTGTCTGTTTGTAATCACTATATGTGTGTTTGTATTCACACTGTGTGCGCTTGTGTGTGGGTTTGTATTCACACTGTGTGTATGTCGGTGTGTTTGTATTCACTATGTGTGTTTTTGTATTCACACTGTGTGTGTTTGTATTCACACTGTGTGTATGTATTCACACTGTTTATGTATGTTTGGATTCACACTGTGTGTCTGTGTGTGTGTCTGTAATCACTCTGTGTTTGTATTCACACTGTGAGTCTTTATTCACACTACGTGTGTTTGTATTCACACTGTATGTGTCTGTGTGTGTTTGTATTCACACTGTGTGTATGTCTGTGTGTTTGTATTCACTGTGTGTGTGTTTGTGTTCACACTGTGTGTGTATGTTTGGATTCACACTGTGTGTGTCTGTGTGTGTGTTTTTGGATTCACACTGTGTGTGTTTGTATTCACTTTGTGTCTAAGTTTGTATTTACTGTGTGTTTGTTTGTAATCACACTGTGTGTTTGTATTCACACTGTGTGTGTTTGTATTCACAAGCGTTTTGTGCGTCTGCTTGTATTCACACTTTGTGTGTTTGTGTGTGTGTTTGTATTCACACTGTGTGTGTTTGTATTCGCTCTTTTTGTGTTTGTATTCACACTGTGTCTGTCTGTATTCACACTTTGAGTGTGTTTGTATTTACACTGTGTGTGTCTGTATGTGTGTTTGTATTCACACTGTGTGAGTGTCTGTATATGTATTTGTATTCACACTGTGTGTCTGTGTGTGTGTTTGTATTAACACAGTGTGTGTTTGTATTTACACTGTGTGTCTGTATTCACGCTTTGTGTGTCTGTATTCACGCTGTGTGTGTTTGTATTCACACTGTGTGTGTGTTTGTATTTACAATGTGTGTGTGTTTGTATTCACATTGTGTCTGTGTGTGTGTTTGTATTTACACTGTCTGTCTGTGTTTGTATTCACACTGTGTGTGTCTGTGTGTGTGTTTGTATTCACACTGTGCGTGTTTGTATTCACACTGTGTCTGTCTGTGTTTGTATTCACACTGTCTGTCTTTGTTTGTATTCATACTGTGTGTCTGTGTGTGTGTTTGTATTCACACTGTGTGTCTGTGTGTGTGTTTGTATTCACACTGTCTGTGTTTGTATTCACACTGTGTGTCTGTGTGTGTGTTTGTATTCACACTGTGTCTGTCTGTGTTTGTATTCACACTGTGTGTCTGTGTGTGTGTTTGTATTCACACTGTCTGTCTGTGTTTGTATTCACACTGTGTGTTTGTGTTTGTATTCACACTGTGTGTGTTTGTATTCACACCATGTATCTGTGTGTGTGTTTGTATTCACACTGTGTGTGTTTGTATTCACACTGTGTGTCTGTGTGTGTGTTTCTATTCATACTGTGTGTGTTTGTATTCACACTGTGTGTCTGTGTGTTTGTATTCACACTGTGTCTGTGTGTGTTTGTATTCACACTGTGTGTCTGTGTGTGTGTGTTTGTATTCACACTGTGTGTCTGTGTGTGTGTTTGTATTCACACTGTGTGTGTTTGTATTCACACTGTGTGTCTGTGTGTGTGTTTGTATTCACACTGTCTGTCTGTGTTTGTATTCACACTGTGTGTCTGTGTGTGTGTTTGTATTCACACTGTGTGTCTGTGTGTGTGTTTTTATTCACACTGTGTGTGTTTGTATTCACACTGTGTGTCTGTGTGTGTGTTTGTATTCACACTGTGTGTGTTTGTATTCACACTGTGTGTCTGTGTGTGTGTTTGTATTCATACTGTGTGTGTTTGTATTCACACTGTGTGTCTGTGTGTTTGTATTCACACTGTCTGTCTTTGTTTGTATTCACACTGTGTGTCTGTGTGTGTGTTTGTATTCACACTGTGTGTCTGTGTGTGTGTTTGTATTCACACTGTCTGTGTTTGTATTCACACTGTGTGTCTGTGTGTGTGTGTGTTTGTATTCACACTGTGTCTGTCTGTGTTTGTATTCACACTGTGTGTCTGTGTGTGTGTTTGTATTCACACTGTCTGTCTGTGTTTGTATTCACACTGTGTGTTTGTGTTTGTATTCACACTGTGTGTGTTTGTATTCACACCATGTGTCTGTGTGTGTGTTTGTATTCACACTGTGTGTGTTTGTATTCACACTGTGTGTCTGTGTGTGTGTTTGTATTCACACTGTGTGTCTGTGTTTGTATTCACACTGTGTGTCTTTGTGTGTGTTTGTATTCACACTGTGTGTCTGTGTGTGTGTTTTTATTCACACTGTGTGTGTTTGTATTCACATTGTGTGTCTGTGTGTGTGTTTGTATTCACACTGTGTGTGTTTGTATTCACACTGTGTGTCTGTGTGTGTGTTTGTATTCATACTGTGTGTGTTTGTATTCACACTGTGTGTCTGTGTGTTTGTATTCACACTGTGTCTGTGTGTGTTTGTATTCACACTGTGTGTCTGTGTGTGTGTTTGTATTCACACTGTGTGTCTGTGTGTGTGTTTGTATTCACACTGTGTGTGTTTGTATTCACACTGTGTGTCTGTGTGTGTGTTTGTATTCATACTGTGTGTGTTTGTATTCACACTGTGTGTCTGTGTGTTTGTATTCACACTGTGTCTGTGTGTGTTTGTATTCACACTGTGTGTCTGTGTGTGTGTTTGTATTCACACTGTGTGTCTGTGTGTGTGTTTGTATTCACACTGTGTGTGTTTGTATTCACACTGTGTGTCTGTGTGTGTGTTTGTATTCATACTGTGTGTGTTTGTATTCACACTGTGTGTCTGTGTGTTTGTATTCACACTGTGTCTGTGTGTGTTTGTATTCACACTGTGTGTCTGTGTGTGTGTTTGTATTCACACTGTGTGTGTGTTTGTATTCACACTGTGTGTCTGTGTGTGTGTTTGTATTCACACTGTGTGTCTGTGTGTGTGTGTGTTTGTATTCACACTGTGTGTCTGTGTGTGTGTATTCACACTGTGTGTCTGTGTGTGTGTTTGTATTCACACTGTGTGTCTGTGTTTTTGTATTCACACTGTGTCTGTGTGTGTTTGTATTCACACTGTGTGTCTGTGTGTTTGTATTCACACTGTGTGTCTGTGTGTGTGTTTGTATTCACACTGTGTGTCTGTGTGTTTGTATTCACACTGTGTCTGTGTGTGTTTGTATTCACACTGTGTGTCTGTGTGTGTGTTTGTATTCACACTGTGTGTCTGTGTGTTTGTATTCACACTGTGTCTGTGTGTGTTTGTATTCACACTGTGTGTCTGTGTGTGTGTTTGTATTCACACTGTGTGTCTGTGTGTTTGTATTCACACTGTGTCTGTGTGTGTTTGTATTCACACTGTGTGTCTGTGTGTGTGTTTGTATTCACACGGTGTGTCTGTGTGTGTGTTTGTATTCACACTGTGTGTCTGTGTGTGTGTGTTTGTATTCACACTGTGTGTCTGTGTGTGTGTTTGTATTCACACTGTGTGTCTGTGTGTGTGTTTGTATTCACACTGTGTGTGTTTGTATTCACACTGTGTGTCTGTGTGTGTGTTTGTATTCATACTGTGTGTGTTTGTATTCACACTGAAGTCTGTGTGTTTGTATTCACACTGTGTCTGTGTGTGTTTGTATTCACACTGTGTGTCTGTGTGTGTGTTTGTATTCACACTGTGTGTCTGTTTGTGTGTTTGTATTCACACTGTGTGTCTCTGTGTGTGTTTGTATTCACACTGTGTGTCTGTGTGTGTGTTTGTATTCACACTGTGTGTCTGTGTGTTTGTATTCACACTGTGTCTGTGTGTGTTTGTATTCACACTGTGTGTCTGTGTGTGTGTTTGTATTCACACTGTGTGTCTGTGTGTGTGTTTGTATTCACACTGTGTGTCTGTGTGTTTGTATTTACACTGTGTGTCTGTGTGTTTGTATTCACACTGTGTCTTTGTGTGTTTGTATTCACACTGTGTGTCTGTGTGTGTGTTTGTATTCACACTGTGTGTCTGTGTGTGTTTGTATTCACACTGTGTGTCTGTGTGTGTGTTTGTATTCACACTGTGTGTCTGTGTGTTTGTATTCACACTGTGTCTGTGTGTGTTTGTATTCACACTGTGTGTCTGTGTGTGTGTTTGTATTCACACGGTGTGTCTGTGTGTGTGTTTGTATTCACACTGTGTGTCTGTGTGTGTGTTTGTATTCACACTGTGTGTCTGTGTGTGTGTGTTTGTATTCACACTGTGTGTCTGTGTGTGTGTTTGTATTCACACTGTGTGTCTGTGTGTGTTTGTATTCACACTGTGTGTGTGTTTGTATTCACACTGTGTGTCTGTGTGTGTGTTTGTATTCACACTGTGTGTCTGTGTGTGTGTTTGTATTCACACTGTGTGTCTGTGTGTGTGTTTGTATTCACACTGTGTCTGTGTGTGTTTGTATTCACACTGTGTGTCTGTGTGTGTGTTTGTATTCACACTGTGTGTCTGTGTGTGTGTTTGTATTCACACTGTGTGTCTGTGTGTGTGTTTGTATTCACACTGTGTGTCTGTGTGTGTGTGTGTATTCACACTGTGTGTCTGTGTGTGTGTATTCACACTGTGTGTCTGTGTGTGTGTTTGTATTCACACTGTGTGTCTGTGTGTGTATTCACACTGTGTGTCTGTGTGTGTGTTTGTATTCACACTGTGTCTGTGTGTGTTTGTATTCACACTGTGGGTCTGTGTGTGTGTTTGTATTCACACTGTGTGTCTGTGTGTGTGTTTGTATTCACACTGTGTCTGTGTGTGTTTGTATTCACACTGTGTCTTTGTGTGTTTGTATTCACACTGTGTGTCTGTGTGTGTGTTTGTATTCACACTGTGTGTCTGTGTGTGTTTGTATTCACACTGTGTGTCTGTGTGTGTGTTTGTATTCACACTGTGTGTCTGTGTGTTTGTATTCACACTGTGTCTGTGTGTGTTTGTATTCACACTGTGTGTCTGTGTGTGTGTTTGTATTCACACGGTGTGTCTGTGTGTGTGTTTGTATTCACACTGTGTGTCTGTGTGTGTGTTTGTATTCACACTGTGTGTCTGTGTGTGTGTTTGTATTCACACTGTGTGTCTGTGTGTGTGTTTGTATTCACACTGTGTGTCTGTGTGTGTTTGTATTCACACTGTGTGTCTGTTTGTATTCACACTGTGTGTCTGTGTGTGTGTTTGTATTCACACTGTGTGTCTGTGTGTGTGTTTGTATTCACACTGTGTGTCTGTTTGTATTCACACTGTGTGTCTGTGTGTGTGTTTGTATTCACACTGTGTGTCTGTGTGTGTGTTTGTATTCACACTGTGTGTCTGTGTGTGTGTTTGTATTCACACTGTGTGTCTGTGTGTGTGTTTGTATTCACACTGTGTGTCTGTGTGTGTGTTTGTATTCACACTGTGTGTCTGTGTGTGTGTGTATTCACACTGTGTGTCTGTGTGTGTGTATTCACACTGTGTGTCTGTGTGTGTGTTTGTATTCACACTGTGTGTCTGTGTGTGTATTCACACTGTGTGTCTGTGTGTGTTTGTATTCACACTGTGTCTGTGTGTGTTTGTATTCACACTGTGGGTCTGTGTGTGTGTTTGTATTCACACTGTGTGTCTGTGTGTGTGTTTGTATTCACACTGTGTCTGTGTGTGTTTGTATTCACACTGTGTATCTGTGTGTGTGTTTGTATTCACACTGTGTCTGTGTGTGTTTGTATTCACACTGTGTGTCTGTGTGTGTGTTTGTATTCACACTGTGTGTCTGTGTGTGTGTTTGTATTCACACTGTGTGTCTGTGTGTGTGTTTGTATTCACACTGTGTGTCTGTGTGTGTGTTTGTATTCACACTGTGTGTCTGTGTGTGTGTATTCACACTGTGTGTCTGTGTGTGTGTTTGTATTCACACTGTGTGTCTGTGTGTGTGTATTCACACTGTGTGTCTGTGTGTGTGTTTGTATTCACACTGTGTGTCTGTGTGTGTGTGTTTGTATTCACACTGTGTGTGTTTGTATTCACACTGTGTGTCTGTGTGTGTGTTTGTATTCATACTGTGTGTGTTTGTATTCACACTGTGTCTGTGTGTGTTTGTATTCACACTGTGTGTCTGTGTGTGTGTTTGTATTCACACTGTGTGTGTGTTTGTATTCACACTGTGTGTCTGTGTGTTTGTATTCACACTGTGTGTCTGTGTGTGTGTTTGTATTCACACTGTGTGTCTGTGTGTGTGTTTGTATTCACACTGTGTGTCTGTGTGTGTGTTTGTATTCACACTGTGTGTCTGTGTGTTTGTATTCACACTGTGTCTGTGTGTGTGTTTGTATTCACACTGTGTGTCTGTGTGTGTGTTTGTATTCACACTGTGTGTCTGTGTGTGTGTTTGTATTCACACTGTGTGTCTGTGTGTTTGTATTCACACTGTGTGTCTGTGTGTTTGTATTCACACTGTGTATCTGTGTGTGTGTTTGTATTCACACTGTGTCTGTGTGTGTTTGTATTCACACTGTGTGTCTGTGTGTTTGTATTCACACTGTGTCTGTGTGTGTTTGTATTCACACTGTGTGTCTGTGTGTGTGTTTGTATTCACACGGTGTGTCTGTGTGTGTGTTTGTATTCACACTGTGTCTGTGTGTGTTTGTATTCACACTGTGTGTCTGTGTGTGTGTTTGTATTCACACGGTGTGTCTGTGTGTGTGTTTGTATTCACACTGTGTGTCTGTGTGTGTGTTTGTATTCACACTGTGTGTCTGTGTGTGTTTGTATTCACACTGTGTCTGTGTGTGTGTTTGTATTCACACTGTGTGTCTGTGTGTGTGTTTGTATTCACACTGTGTGTCTGTGTGTGTGTTTGTATTCACACTGTGTGTCTGTGTGTGTGTTTGTATTCACACTGTGTGTCTGTGTGTGTGTTTGTATTCACACTGTGTGTCTGTGTGTGTGTTTGTATTCACACTGTCTGTGTTTGTATTCACACTGTGTGTCTGTGTGTGTGTTTGTATTCACACTGTGTCTGTCTGTGTTTGTATTCACACTGTGTGTCTGTGTGTGTGTTTGTATTCACACTGTCTGTCTGTGTTTGTATTCACACTGTGTGTTTGTGTTTGTATTCACACTGTGTGTGTTTGTATTCACACCATGTGTCTGTGTGTGTGTTTGTATTCACACTGTGTGTGTTTGTATTCACACTGTGAGTCTGTGTGTGTTTGTATTCATACTGTGTGTCTGTGTTTGTATTCACACTGTGTATTTGTGTGTATTTACACTGTGTGTTTGTATTCACACTGTGTTTGTCTGTGTGTGTTTGTATTCACTGTGTGTGTGTGTTTGGATTCACACTGTGTTTTGGCTGTGTGTCTTTGTATTCACTGTGTGTGTGTTTGTATTCACACTGTGTGTGTGTCTGTTTGTAATCACTATATGTGTGTTTGTATTCACACTGTGTGCGCTTGTGTGTGGGTTTGTATTCACACTGTGTGTATGTCGGTGTGTTTGTATTCACTATGTGTGTTTTTGTATTCACACTGTGTGTGTTTGTATTCACACTGTGTGTATGTATTCACACTGTTTATGTATGTTTGGATTCACACTGTGTGTCTGTGTGTGTGTCTGTAATCACTCTGTGTTTGTATTCACACTGTGAGTCTGTGTGTGTGTATTCACACTGTGTGTCTGTGTGTGTGTTTGTATTCACACTGTGTGTCTGTGTGTGTGTTTGTATTCACACTGTGTGTCTGTGTGTGTGTTTGTATTCACACTGTGTGTCTGTGTGTGTGTGTTTGTATTCACACTGTGTGTCTTTGTATTCACACTGTGTGTCTGTGTGTGTGTTTGTATTCATACTGTGTGTGTTTGTATTCACACTGTGTCTGTGTGTGTTTGTATTCACACTGTGTGTCTGTGTGTGTGTTTGTATTCACACTGTGTGTGTGTTTGTATTCACACTGTGTGTCTGTGTGTTTGTATTCACACTGTGTGTCTGTGTGTGTGTTTGTATTCACACTGTGTGTCTGTGTGTGTGTTTGTATTCACACTGTGTGTCTGTGTGTTTGTATTCACACTGTGTCTGTGTGTGTTTGTATTCACACTGTGTGTCTGTGTGTGTGTTTGTATTCACACTGTGTGTCTGTGTGTGTGTTTGTATTCACACTGTGTGTCTGTGTGTTTGTATTCACACTGTGTGTCTGTGTGTTTGTATTCACACTGTGTATCTGTGTGTGTGTTTGTATTCACACTGTGTCTGTGTGTGTTTGTATTCACACTGTGTGTCTGTGTGTTTGTATTCACACTGTGTCTGTGTGTGTTTGTATTCACACTGTGTGTCTGTGTGTGTGTTTGTATTCACACGGTGTGTCTGTGTGTGTGTTTGTATTCACACTGTGTCTGTGTGTGTTTGTATTCACACTGTGTGTCTGTGTGTGTGTTTGTATTCACACGGTGTGTCTGTGTGTGTGTTTGTATTCACACTGTGTGTCTGTGTGTGTGTTTGTATTCACACTGTGTGTCTGTGTGTGTTTGTATTCACACTGTGTCTGTGTGTGTGTTTGTATTCACACTGTGTGTCTGTGTGTGTGTTTGTATTCACACTGTGTGTCTGTGTGTGTGTTTGTATTCACACTGTGTGTCTGTGTGTGTGTTTGTATTCACACTGTGTGTCTGTGTGTGTGTTTGTATTCACACTGTGTGTCTGTGTGTGTGTTTGTATTCACACTGTGTGTCTGTGTGTGTGTTTGTATTCACACTGTCTGTGTTTGTATTCACACTGTGTGTCTGTGTGTGTGTTTGTATTCACACTGTGTCTGTCTGTGTTTGTATTCACACTGTGTGTCTGTGTGTGTGTTTGTATTCACACTGTCTGTCTGTGTTTGTATTCACACTGTGTGTTTGTGTTTGTATTCACACTGTGTGTGTTTGTATTCACACCATGTGTCTGTGTGTGTGTTTGTATTCACACTGTGTGTTTTTGTATTCACACTGTGAGTCTGTGTGTGTTTGTATTCATACTGTGTGTCTGTGTTTGTATTCACACTGTGTATTTGTGTGTATTTACACTGTGTGTTTGTATTCACACTGTGTTTGTCTGTGTGTGTTTGTATTCACTGTGTGTGTGTGTTTGGATTCACACTGTGTTTTGGCTGTGTGTCTTTGTATTCACTGTGTGTGTGTTTGTATTCACACTGTGTGTGTGTCTGTTTGTAATCACTATATGTGTGTTTGTATTCACACTGTGTGCGCTTGTGTGTGGGTTTGTATTCACACTGTGTGTATGTCGGTGTGTTTGTATTCACTATGTGTGTTTTTGTATTCACACTGTGTGTGTTTGTATTCACACTGTGTGTATGTATTCACACTGTTTATGTATGTTTGGATTCACACTGTGTGTCTGTGTGTGTGTCTGTAATCACTCTGTGTTTGTATTCACACTGTGAGTCTGTGTGTGTGTATTCACACTGTGTGTCTGTGTGTGTGTTTGTATTCACACTGTGTGTCTGTGTGTGTGTTTGTATTCACACTGTGTGTCTGTGTGTGTGTTTGTATTCACACTGTGTGTCTGTGTGTGTGTGTTTGTATTCACACTGTGTGTGTTTGTATTCACACTGTGTGTCTGTGTGTGTGTTTGTATTCATACTGTGTGTGTTTGTATTCACACTGTGTCTGTGTGTGTTTGTATTCACACTGTGTGTCTGTGTGTGTGTTTGTATTCACACTGTGTGTGTGTTTGTATTCACACTGTGTGTCTGTGTGTTTGTATTCACACTGTGTGTCTGTGTGTGTGTTTGTATTCACACTGTGTGTCTGTGTGTGTGTTTGTATTCACACTGTGTGTCTGTGTGTTTGTATTCACACTGTGTCTGTGTGTGTTTGTATTCACACTGTGTGTCTGTGTGTGTGTTTGTATTCACACTGTGTGTCTGTGTGTGTGTTTGTATTCACACTGTGTGTCTGTGTGTTTGTATTCACACTGTGTGTCTGTGTGTTTGTATTCACACTGTGTATCTGTGTGTGTGTTTGTATTCACACTGTGTCTGTGTGTGTTTGTATTCACACTGTGTGTCTGTGTGTTTGTATTCACACTGTGTCTGTGTGTGTTTGTATTCACACTGTGTGTCTGTGTGTGTGTTTGTATTCACACGGTGTGTCTGTGTGTGTGTTTGTATTCACACTGTGTCTGTGTGTGTTTGTATTCACACTGTGTGTCTGTGTGTGTGTTTGTATTCACACGGTGTGTCTGTGTGTGTGTTTGTATTCACACTGTGTGTCTGTGTGTGTGTTTGTATTCACACTGTGTGTCTGTGTGTGTTTGTATTCACACTGTGTCTGTGTGTGTGTTTGTATTCACACTGTGTGTCTGTGTGTGTGTTTGTATTCACACTGTGTGTCTGTGTGTGTGTTTGTATTCACACTGTGTGTCTGTGTGTGTGTTTGTATTCACACTGTGTGTCTGTGTGTGTGTTTGTATTCACACTGTGTGTCTGTGTGTGTGTTTGTATTCACACTGTCTGTGTTTGTATTCACACTGTGTGTCTGTGTGTGTGTTTGTATTCACACTGTGTCTGTCTGTGTTTGTATTCACACTGTGTGTCTGTGTGTGTGTTTGTATTCACACTGTCTGTCTGTGTTTGTATTCACACTGTGTGTTTGTGTTTGTATTCACACTGTGTGTGTTTGTATTCACACCATGTGTCTGTGTGTGTGTTTGTATTCACACTGTGTGTGTTTGTATTCACACTGTGAGTCTGTGTGTGTTTGTATTCATACTGTGTGTCTGTGTTTGTATTCACACTGTGTATTTGTGTGTATTTACACTGTGTGTTTGTATTCACACTGTGTTTGTCTGTGTGTGTTTGTATTCACTGTGTGTGTGTGTTTGGATTCACACTGTGTTTTGGCTGTGTGTCTTTGTATTCACTGTGTGTGTGTTTGTATTCACACTGTGTGTGTGTCTGTTTGTAATCACTATATGTGTGTTTGTATTCACACTGTGTGCGCTTGTGTGTGGGTTTGTATTCACACTGTGTGTATGTCGGTGTGTTTGTATTCACTATGTGTGTTTTTGTATTCACACTGTGTGTGTTTGTATTCACACTGTGTGTATGTATTCACACTGTTTATGTATGTTTGGATTCACACTGTGTGTCTGTGTGTGTGTCTGTAATCACTCTGTGTTTGTATTCACACTGTGAGTCTTTATTCACACTACGTGTGTTTGTATTCACACTGTATGTGTCTGTGTGTGTTTGTATTCACACTGTGTGTATGTCTGTGTGTTTGTATTCACTGTGTGTGTGTTTGTGTTCACACTGTGTGTGTATGTTTGGATTCACACTGTGTGTGTCTGTGTGTGTGTTTTTGGATTCACACTGTGTGTGTTTGTATTCACTTTGTGTCTAAGTTTGTATTTACTGTGTGTTTGTTTGTAATCACACTGTGTGTTTGTATTCACACTGTGTGTGTTTGTATTCACAAGCGTTTTGTGCGTCTGCTTGTATTCACACTTTGTGTGTTTGTGTGTGTGTTTGTATTCACACTGTGTGTGTTTGTATTCGCTCTTTTTGTGTTTGTATTCACACTGTGTCTGTCTGTATTCACACTTTGAGTGTGTTTGTATTTACACTGTGTGTGTCTGTATGTGTGTTTGTATTCACACTGTGTGAGTGTCTGTATATGTATTTGTATTCACACTGTGTGTCTGTGTGTGTGTTTGTATTAACACAGTGTGTGTTTGTATTTACACTGTGTGTCTGTATTCACGCTGTGTGTGTCTGTATTCACGCTGTGTGTGTTTGTATTCACACTGTGTGTGTGTTTGTATTTACAATGTGTGTGTGTTTGTATTCACATTGTGTCTGTGTGTGTGTTTGTATTTACACTGTCTGTCTGTGTTTGTATTCACACTGTGTGTGTCTGTGTGTGTGTTTGTATTCACACTGTGCGTGTTTGTATTCACACTGTGTCTGTCTGTGTTTGTATTCACACTGTCTGTCTTTGTATTCATACTGTGTGTCTGTGTGTGTGTTTGTATTCACACTGTGTGTCTGTGTGTGTGTTTGTATTCACACTGTCTGTGTTTGTATTCACACTGTGTGTCTGTGTGTGTGTTTGTATTCACACTGTGTCTGTCTGTGTTTGTATTCACACTGTGTGTCTGTGTGTGTGTTTGTATTCACACTGTCTGTCTGTGTTTGTATTCACACTGTGTGTTTGTGTTTGTATTCACACTGTGTGTGTTTGTATTCACACCATGTATCTGTGTGTGTGTTTGTATTCACACTGTGTGTGTTTGTATTCACACTGTGTGTCTGTGTGTGTGTTTCTATTCATACTGTGTGTGTTTGTATTCACACTATGTCTGTGTGTGTTTGTATTCACACTGTGTGTCTGTGTGTGTGTTTGTATTCACACTGTGTGTCTGTGTGTGTGTTTGTATTCACACTGTGTGTCTGTGTGTGTGTTTGTATTCACACTGTGTGTGTTTGTATTCACACTGTGTGTCTGTGTGTGTGTTTGTATTCACACTGTCTGTCTGTGTTTGTATTCACACTGTGTGTCTGTGTGTGTGTTTGTATTCACACTGTGTGTCTGTGTGTGTGTTTTTATTCACACTGTGTGTGTTTGTATTCACACTGTGTGTCTGTGTGTGTGTTTGTATTCACACTGTGTGTGTTTGTATTCACACTGTGTGTCTGTGTGTGTGTTTGTATTCATACTGTGTGTGTTTGTATTCACACTGTGTGTCTGTGTGTTTGTATTCACACTGTCTGTCTTTGTTTGTATTCACACTGTGTGTCTGTGTGTGTGTTTGTATTCACACTGTGTGTCTGTGTGTGTGTTTGTATTCACACTGTCTGTGTTTGTATTCACACTGTGTGTCTGTGTGTGTGTGTGTTTGTATTCACACTGTGTCTGTCTGTGTTTGTATTCACACTGTGTGTCTGTGTGTGTGTTTGTATTCACACTGTCTGTCTGTGTTTGTATTCACACTGTGTGTTTGTGTTTGTATTCACACTGTGTGTGTTTGTATTCACACCATGTGTCTGTGTGTGTGTTTGTATTCACACTGTGTGTGTTTGTATTCACACTGTGTGTCTGTGTGTGTGTTTGTATTCACACTGTGTGTCTGTGTTTGTATTCACACTGTGTGTCTTTGTGTGTGTTTGTATTCACACTGTGTGTCTGTGTGTGTGTGTTTTTATTCACACTGTGTGTGTTTGTATTCACATTGTGTGTCTGTGTGTGTGTTTGTATTCACACTGTGTGTGTTTGTATTCACACTGTGTGTCTGTGTGTGTGTTTGTATTCATACTGTGTGTGTTTGTATTCACACTGTGTGTCTGTGTGTTTGTATTCACACTGTGTCTGTGTGTGTTTGTATTCACACTGTGTGTCTGTGTGTGTGTTTGTATTCACACTGTGTGTCTGTGTGTGTGTTTGTATTCACACTGTGTGTGTTTGTATTCACACTGTGTGTCTGTGTGTGTGTTTGTATTCATACTGTGTGTGTTTGTATTCACACTGTGTGTCTGTGTGTTTGTATTCACACTGTGTCTGTGTGTGTTTGTATTCACACTGTGTGTCTGTGTGTGTGTTTGTATTCACACTGTGTGTCTGTGTGTGTGTTTGTATTCACACTGTGTGTGTTTGTATTCACACTGTGTGTGTTTGTATTCACACTGTGTGTCTGTGTGTGTGTTTGTATTCATACTGTGTGTGTTTGTATTCACACTGTGTGTCTGTGTGTTTGTATTCACACTGTGTCTGTGTGTGTTTGTATTCACACTGTGTGTCTGTGTGTGTGTTTGTATTCACACTGTGTGTGTGTTTGTATTCACACTGTGTGTCTGTGTGTGTGTTTGTATTCACACTGTGTGTCTGTGTGTGTGTTTGTATTCACACTGTGTGTCTGTGTGTGTGTATTCACACTGTGTGTCTGTGTGTGTGTTTGTATTCACACTGTGTGTCTGTGTGTTTGTATTCACACTGTGTCTGTGTGTGTTTGTATTCACACTGTGTGTCTGTGTGTTTGTATTCACACTGTGTGTCTGTGTGTGTGTTTGTATTCACACTGTGTGTCTGTGTGTTTGTATTCACACTGTGTCTGTGTGTGTTTGTATTCACACTGTGTGTCTGTGTGTGTGTTTGTATTCACACTGTGTGTCTGTGTGTTTGTATTCACACTGTGTCTGTGTGTGTTTGTATTCACACTGTGTGTCTGTGTGTGTGTTTGTATTCACACTGTGTGTCTGTGTGTTTGTATTCACACTGTGTCTGTGTGTGTTTGTATTCACACTGTGTGTCTGTGTGTGTTTGTATTCACACTGTGTGTCTGTGTGTGTGTTTGTATTCACACGGTGTGTCTGTGTGTGTGTTTGTATTCACACTGTGAGTCTGTGTGTGTGTGTTTGTATTCACACTGTGTGTCTCTGTGTGTGTTTGTATTCACACTGTGTGTCTGTGTGTGTGTTTGTATTCACACTGTGTGTGTTTGTATTCACACTGTGTGTCTGTGTGTGTGTTTGTATTCATACTGTGTGTGTTTGTATTCACACTGAAGTCTGTGTGTTTGTATTCACACTGTGTCTGTGTGTGTTTGTATTCACACTGTGTGTCTGTGTGTGTGTTTGTATTCACACTGTGTGTGTGTTTGTATTCACACTGTGTGTCTGTTTGTGTGTTTGTATTCACACTGTGTGTCTGTGTGTGTGTTTGTATTCACACTGTGTGTTTGTGTGTGTGTTTGTATTCACACTGTGTGTCTGTGTGTTTGTATTCACACTGTGTCTGTGTGTGTTTGTATTCACACTGTGTGTCTGTGTGTGTGTTTGTATTCACACTGTGTGTCTGTGTGTTTGTATTTACACTGTGTGTCTGTGTGTTTGTATTCACACTGTGTCTTTGTGTGTTTGTATTCACACTGTGTGTCTGTGTGTGTGTTTGTATTCACACTGTGTGTCTGTGTGTGTTTGTATTCACACTGTGTGTCTGTGTGTGTGTTTGTATTCACACTGTGTGTCTGTGTGTTTGTATTCACACTGTGTCTGTGTGTGTTTGTATTCACACTGTGTGTCTGTGTGTGTGTTTGTATTCACACGGTGTGTCTGTGTGTGTGTTTGTATTCACACTGTGTGTCTGTGTGTGTGTTTGTATTCACACTGTGTGTCTGTGTGTGTGTTTGTATTCACACTGTGTGTCTGTGTGTGTGTTTGTATTCACACTGTGTGTCTGTGTGTGTTTGTATTCACACTGTGTGTGTGTTTGTATTCACACTGTGTGTCTGTGTGTGTGTTTGTATTCACACTGTGTGTCTGTGTGTGTGTTTGTATTCACACTGTGTGTCTGTGTGTGTGTTTGTATTCACACTGTGTGTCTGTGTGTGTGTTTGTATTCACACTGTGTGTCTGTGTGTGTTTGTATTCACACTGTGTGTCTGTGTGTGTGTTTGTATTCACACTGTGTGTCTGTGTGTGTGTTTGTATTCACACTGTGTGTCTGTGTGTGTGTTTGTATTCACACTGTGTGTCTGTGTGTGTGTGTGTATTCACACTGTGTGTCTGTGTGTGTGTATTCACACTGTGTGTCTGTGTGTGTGTTTGTATTCACACTGTGTGTCTGTGTGTGTATTCACACTGTGTGTCTGTGTGTGTGTTTGTATTCACACTGTGTCTGTGTGTGTTTGTATTCACACTGTGGGTCTGTGTGTGTGTTTGTATTCACACTGTGTGTCTGTGTGTGTGTTTGTATTCACACTGTGTCTGTGTGTGTTTGTATTCACACTGTGTCTTTGTGTGTTTGTATTCACACTGTGTGTCTGTGTGTGTGTTTGTATTCACACTGTGTGTCTGTGTGTGTTTGTATTCACACTGTGTGTCTGTGTGTGTGTTTGTATTCACACTGTGTGTCTGTGTGTTTGTATTCACACTGTGTCTGTGTGTGTTTGTATTCACACTGTGTGTCTGTGTGTGTGTTTGTATTCACACGGTGTGTCTGTGTGTGTGTTTGTATTCACACTGTGTGTCTGTGTGTGTGTTTGTATTCACACTGTGTGTCTGTTTGTATTCACACTGTGTGTCTGTGTGTGTTTGTATTCACACTGTGTGTCTGTTTGTATTCACACTGTGTGTCTGTGTGTGTGTTTGTATTCACACTGTGTGTCTGTGTGTGTGTGTTTGTATTCACACTGTGTGTGTTTGTATTCACACTGTGTGTCTGTGTGTGTGTTTGTATTCATACTGTGTGTGTTTGTATTCACACTGTGTCTGTGTGTGTTTGTATTCACACTGTGTGTCTGTGTGTGTGTTTGTATTCACACTGTGTGTGTGTTTGTATTCACACTGTGTGTCTGTGTGTTTGTATTCACACTGTGTGTCTGTGTGTGTGTTTGTATTCACACTGTGTGTCTGTGTGTGTGTTTGTATTCACACTGTGTGTCTGTGTGTTTGTATTCACACTGTGTCTGTGTGTGTGTTTGTATTCACACTGTGTGTCTGTGTGTGTGTTTGTATTCACACTGTGTGTCTGTGTGTTTGTATTCACACTGTGTGTCTGTGTGTTTGTATTCACACTGTGTATCTGTGTGTGTGTTTGTATTCACACTGTGTCTGTGTGTGTTTGTATTCACACTGTGTGTCTGTGTGTTTGTATTCACACTGTGTCTGTGTGTGTTTGTATTCACACGGTGTGTCTGTGTGTGTGTTTGTATTCACACGGTGTGTCTGTGTGTGTGTTTGTATTCACACTGTGTCTGTGTGTGTTTGTATTCACACTGTGTGTCTGTGTGTGTGTTTGTATTCACACGGTGTGTCTGTGTGTGTGTTTGTATTCACACTGTGTGTCTGTGTGTGTGTTTGTATTCACACTGTGTGTCTGTGTGTGTGTTTGTATTCACACTGTGTGTCTGTGTGTGTGTTTGTATTCACACTGTGTCTGTGTGTGTGTTTGTATTCACACTGTGTGTCTGTGTGTCTGTTTGTATTCACACTGTGTGTCTGTGTGTGTGTTTGTATTCACACTGTGTGTCTGTGTGTCTGTTTGTATTCACACTGTGTGTCTGTGTGTGTGTTTGTATTCACACTGTGTGTCTGTGTGTGTGTTTGTATTCACACTGTGTGTCTGTGTGTGTGTTTGTATTCACACTGTGTGTCTGTGTGTGTGTTTGTATTCACACTGTGTGTCTGTGTGTGTGTTTGTATTCACACTGTGTGTCTGTGTGTGTGTTTGTATTCACACTGTGTGTCTGTGTGTGTGTTTGTATTCACACTGTGTGTCTGTGTGTGTTTGTATTCACACTGTGTGTCTGTGTGTGTGTTTATATTCACACCTTGTGTCTGTGTGTGTGTTTGTATTCACACTGTGTGTCTGTGTGTGTGTTTGTATTCACACTGTGTGTCTGTGTGTGTGTGTATTCACACTGTGTGTCTGTGTGTGTGTATTCACACTGTGTGTCTGTGTGTGTGTTTGTATTCACAGTGTGTCTGTGTGTGTGTTTGTATTCACACTGTGTCTGTGTGTGTTTGTATTCACACTGTGTGTCTGTGTGTGTGTTTGTATTCACACTGTGTGTCTGTGTGTGTGTTTGTATTCACACTGTGTCTGTGTGTGTTTGTATTCACACTGTGTGTCTGTGTGTGTTTGTATTCACACTGTGTCTGTGTGTGTTTGTATTCACACTGTGTGTCTGTGTGTGTGTTTGTATTCACACTGTGTGTCTGTGTGTGTGTTTGTATTCACACTGTGTGTCTGTGTGTGTGTTTGTATTCACACTGTGTGTCTGTGTGTGTGTTTGTATTCACACTGTGTGTCTGTGTGTGTGTTTGTATTCACACTGTGTGTCTGTGTGTGTGTTTGTATTCACACTGTGTGTCTGTGTGTGTGTTTGTATTCACACTGTGTGTCTGTGTGTGTGTTTGTATTCACACTGTGTGTCTGTGTGTGTGTTTGTATTCACACTGTGTGTCTGTGTGTGTGTTTGTATTCACACTGTGTGTCTGTGTGTGTGTTTGTATTCACACTGTGTGTCTGTGTGTGTGTTTGTATTCACACTGTGTGTCTGTGTGTGTGTTTGTATTCACACTGTGTGTCTGTGTGTGTGTTTGTATTCACACTGTGTGTCTGTGTGTGTGTATTCACACTGTGTGTCTGTGTGTGTGTATTCACACTGTGTGTCTGTGTGTGTGTTTGTATTCACACTGTGTGTCTGTGTGTGTGTTTGTATTCACACTGTGTGTCTGTGTGTGTGTTTGTATTCACACTGTGTGTCTGTGTGTGTGTGTTTGTATTCACACTGTGTGTCCGTGTGTGTGTTTGTATTCACACTGTGTGTCTGTGTGTGTGTTTGTATTCACACTGTGTGTCTGTGTGTGTGTGTTTGTATTCACACTGTGTGTCTGTGTGTTTGTATTCACACTGTGTGTCTGTGTGTGTGTATTCACACTGTGTGTCTGTGTGTGTGTGTGTTTGTATTCACACTGTGTGTCTGTTTGTATTCACACTGTGTGTCTGTGTGTGTGTTTGTATTCACACTGTGTGTCTGTGTGTGTGTTTGTATTCACACTGTGTGTCTGTATGTGTGTTTGTATTCACACTGTGTGTCTGTGTGTGTGTTTGTATTCACACTGTGTGTCTGTGTGTGTGTTTGTATTCACACTGTGTGTCTGTGTGTGTGTTTGTATTCACACTGTGTGTCTGTGTGTGTGTTTGTATTCACACTGTGTGTCTGTGTGTGTGTTTGTATTCACACTGTGTGTCTGTTTGTATTCACACTGTGTGTCTGTTTGTATTCACACTGTGTGTCTGTGTGTGTGTGTTTGTATTCACACTGTGTGTCTGTGTGTCTGTTTGTATTCACACTGTGTGTCTGTGTGTGTGTTTGTATTCACACTGTGTGTCTGTGTGTGTGTTTGTATTCACACTGTGTGTGTTTGTATTCACACTGTGTGTCTGTTTGTATTCACACTGTGTGTCTGTGTGTGTGTGTTTGTATTCACACTGTGTTTTTCTTCCTGTTCTTACTGAGTTTGTGACTCAGATCCTGATGATTTCCTGAGATACTCGCTCCTGCTCTAGGGAGTGGCTCTGTGCGTGGGAATGATACTTGTTATTGTCTTGTGCTCTCCCCCCTCCCTCAGTCAGCGCCAGAGAATTATTCCCACATTGTCCTCTGCTTGATGAAAGGTGTGTGACCTGCTTGGTAACAGGTGGGGTGCACCGACACCCCTTTCAGCTGTGACAGGTCCCTCCAGGCACTGTACCCCAAGCAAGTAACAGGTTAAATGATTACAAGCAGCTACATACATGACATTGCACCAACAGATTGCAAGCTTCCCTGCCAAATTAGCTCAAACAATAAGAGGGGAAGGGAGGCAGATTGAAGAATTTTGCCCTCCAGCCATGGGGCATCTCTGACCCCTGTTTGTGTCTGTCCTGACAGCAGGCTGTCTTCATCTTGCACCTGATGCTGCTCCTCTCTGGACAACATATGACACTCCTACAACTCCCACCATACTCAGCAATCCTCTGTTACTGCAGCGTCTACATGAGAGTAACCTGCCACTGGTCTCCTGGGCCATTTGCACACAGCATCGCCCAATCCAGAGTCAGGAATGGGTAGGGATCCAGCGAGCTGCCAGTTAATCCAGCTCTAGATAGAACAATGATGCCATCTTGTGGTTACTGGTGAAATTACAGCTTTATCCAGCTCTGTATAACACAGATGCCATCTTGTGGTTACTGGTGATATTACAGCTTTATCCAGCTCTGTATAACACAATGATGCCATCTTGTGGTTACAGGTGATATTACAGCACTGTCCCGCTCTGTATAACACAATGATGCCATCTTGTGGTTACTGGTGATATTACAGCTTTATCCAGCTCTGTATAACACAAAGATGCCATCTTGTGGTTACTGATGATATTACAGCTTTATCCAGCTCTGTATAACACAATGATGCCATCTTGTGGTTACTGATGATATTACAGCATTATCCATCTCTGTATAACACAATGATGCCATCTTGTGGTTACTGGTGATATTACAGCAATATCCAGCTCTGTATAACACAATGAGGCCATCTTGTGGTTACTGGTGATATCACAGCAATATCCAGCTCTGTACAGAACAATATTTCGGAGTAGCTTTTACAGTGTTAAAATTATGGGTGCATATTCTTGTGTCGGAACCAGTTCAATGTTACCTTTACTTGGACATGCGATCCGAAGAAATGAACGAAAAAGAGAGGCACACATGGATTCACTGGACCCAGTATATCACAACCTAACTTGGAGGCATGAAGCCTCACTGTGTACTCCAGGAATATCCCTGCCCCTCCTCGTTTCTCCCCTCCCACCCTGGCCCACACCAGGTTGGTTTACAATTCTTGTATATGTTTCTCTTGTTTTCCAAATGGTGTTTAAGTTAGGGAACCTCTGCAGCCCTACTGCACAGGAGCATTACTGTATGTCCCCCTCACCTTGCATCCCCTTTGTTTTCTTCTTTCTGTAAAGTATCAATAAAAACTGATTAAAAAAAAAAAAATTGTTACCATTCATGTAAAAAGCACAATTCTGCAGCAATCACCATGGCAACCAATAGAATGTCCTTGCTGATTGTTCCACTTTTAGACTTCCCCTGGGCCCACGGAAATGATTTGCAGAGCTAGCTCAGCGTTATAAGGATGCCAGTGAATCCCTGTAAAAGATGTTATGTTTAACCCTTCCCACTTCTATGCCGTCCTAAATCCCAGATCTCAGACACCTGTTGATGGTATGTAATGCCCTTTGTATAAAAGCTCATCACAACCTTCCAGAGAAGCTCACCTGTCAGATGTGTAAAATTCATGAAACCATTACAATGTCGGTACTTGATCCAATCTTTCATTTAAACAGAAGCTGTGTGTTTGCAGACCCCGGTCAGTGATATAGCACAGATGCCAGGATAGTGGATCACGTGGTCAGTGACATAATATAGACGGCGGGATAGTGGATCACGTGGTCAGTGATATAACATAGACGCCGGGAAAGTTGATCACGTGGTCAGTGATGTAGCATAGACGCCGGGGTAGTGGATCACGTGGTCAGTGATATAGCACAGACGCCGGGATAGTGGATCACGTGGTCAGTGATATAGCACAGACGCCGGGATAGTGGATCACGTGGTCAGTGATATAGCACAGACGCCAGGATAGTGGATCACGTGGTCAGTGATATAGCACAGACGCCAGGATAGTGGATCACGTGGTCAGTGATATAGCACAGACGCCAGGATAGTGGATCACGTGGTGAGTGATATAGCACAGACGCCGGGATAGTGGATCACGTGGTCAGTGATATAGCATAGACGCCAGGATAGTGGATCACGTGGTCAGTGATATAGCATAGACGCCAGGATAGTGGATCACGTGGTCAGTGATAGGGACACACGAAGACAGACCAGCCAGATCTAGAAACAGAACTTTATTAGACAGACAGGTGAAATTTACAGCATCAAGGTCCACGGATCAGTTCTTTTTCTTGCTCTTCCCGAGCAACTTGCCAGGAGTTACAGCCACTGCCCCCGTCTGATACAGCCCAGAGGAGATCTTGTTGACATAGTACAGGTCCACCAGGGAGAAGATGAAGCTGGGGAGGGAAAATTAGGGAAGAAATGACTAATCCGGCAGATTAAACACACAATGGCTTCTGGTAGGACTGATACATACCATGTAGTTACACAGACCCGGTGCACTAGACCAGAGGCAAAGAGTGCAAGGAAGAGGCAGGCAACAACTATACAAAACATAAAAACACATCAGTAAGATGACACACAGACTCCAGTAAAGGAGGAACTGAGATAGACAGTGGGGAGGGAAGCAAGAATAGATGGTTGAGAAGGAGGTAAAGAAGCAGAGTAGGGGGGTGACCGGGAAAAGACTGCTCAGAGGTGAGGTAGGGTAGGGGTTACTACGGAGCAGGGGAAACAAGATGGAGAGATAGAGTGGCGGGGGGGGGGGGGGGCTTAGAAGGAGGCAGGGGATAGAAGATGGAGAGATGGAGGGTGGGGTGACAAGGAGGAGGGGAAAAGAAGATGAGGGAGAATGGGGGGGTGACAAGGAGGAGGAGGAAAGAAGATGGAGAGGTAGAATGAAGGGTGACAAGGATAAGGGGGAAAGAAGAGGGGGAGAGAGAGCGAGGGGGGTGACAAGGAGGCAGAGGAAAAGATGGAGAGAGAGCGGGGGAGGGGTGACAAGGAGTAAGGGGAAAGGAAGTGGAGAGAGAAAGAGGGGGGGCTGAAATTGAGGCAGGGGAGTGAGGGCAGAAAAAAAGAGCGGTGGTGACAAGGAAGCAGGGGAAAGAGGGCAGAGAAGTGGAAGGAAAAGGAGGAAAGGCAAAGAAGGTGGGATGGGGTAGAGATGGAAAGTGACTGAGAAAAAGAAGGGGGGGGGGGTTCAAGGGGCAGAGAGATGGCTCCTCACCTTCTGGAAATATCTTTGCTTGGAATCCTTTTCCAAACACCACGTTCTCCAGGTTACTAAAGGCCTGGCTGGGAGTTAAGGGAATATTACACTTACACTGGGGTAATGTCAGGAGGGGGATGCGGGTGCAGTTAATTGGCGCATGGGGAGGGGGCCTGGTAAGTGGTGGAGAGCAATATGTAAGGATACAATCAAGGAGAAAAGGAAGACTCCGGACCCCAGCAGACCCCCGAGGATGGTTAGCCACTCTGTAGATGCCAGTTGCTTGCTGTACATCTGCATCCCAGCAAAAAGAAGCAGGGAGACGAGTGAGGACAGTGCCAGAGAAATCCCAGTACTAACAGCTGTAAGAATGAGACATGAGATATATTACACAGGGACAGGGCGTATCATGGCATATATTACACAGGGACAGGGCGTATCATGGCATATATTACACAGGGACAGGGCGTATCATGGCATATATTACACAGGAACAGGGCGTATCATGGCATATATTACACAGGGACAGGGCGTATCATGGCATATATTACACAGGGACAGGGCGTATCATGGCATATATTACACAGGGACAGGGCGTATCATGGCATATATTACACAGGGACAGGGCGTATCATGGCATATATTACACAGGGACAGGGCGTATCATGGCATATATTACACAGGGACAGGGCGTATCATGGCATATATTACACAGGGACAGGGCGTATCATGGCATATATTACACAGGGACAGGGCGTATCATGGCATATATTACACAGGGACAGGGCGTATCATGGCATATATTACACAGGGACAGGGCGTATCATGGCATATATTACACAGGGACAGGGCGTATCATGGCATATATTACACAGGGACAGGGCGTATCATGGCATATATTACACAGGGACAGGGCGTATCATGGCATATATTACACAGGGACAGGGCGTATCATGGCATATATTACACAGGGACAGGGCGTATCATGGCATATATTACACAGGGACAGGGCGTATCATGGCATATATTAGACAGGGACAGGGCGTATCATGGCATATATTAGACAGGGACAGGGCGTATCATGGCATATATTAGACAGGGACAGGGCGTATCATGGCATATATTACACAGGGACAGGGCGTATCATGGCATATATTACACAGGGACAGGGCGTATCATGGGATATATGAGATATATTACACAGGGACAGGGCATATCATGGCATATATTACACAGGGACAGGGCGTATCATGGCATATATTACACAGGGACAGGGCGTATCATGGGATATATGAGATATATTACACAGGGACAGGGCATATCATGGGATATATGAGATATATTACACAGGGACAGGGCATATCATGGGATATATGAGATATATTACACAGTGACAGGGCATATCATGGGATATATGAGATATATTACACAGGGACAGGGCGTATCATGGGATATATGAGATATATTACACAGGGACAGGGCGTATCATGGGATATATGAGATATATTACACAGGGACAGGGCGTATCATGGGATATATGAGATATATTACACAGGGACAGGACATATCATGGGATATATGAGATCTATTACACAGGGACAGGGCATATCATGGGATATATGAAATATATTACACGGGGACAGGGCATATCATGGGATATATGAGATATATTAAACGGGGACAGGGCATAACATGGGATATATGAGATATATTACACGGGGACAGAGCATATCATGGGATATATGAGATATATTACACAGGGACAGAGCATATCATGGGATATATGAGATATATTACACAGGGACAGAGCATATCATGGGATATATGAGATATATTACACAGGGACAGGGCATATCTTGGGATATATGAGATATATTACACAGGGACAGGGCGTATCATGGCATATATGAGATATATTACACAGGGACAGGGCGTATAATGGGATATATGAGTTATATTACACAGGGACAGGGCATATCATGGGATATATGAGATATATTACACAGGGACAGGGCATATCATGGGATATATGAGATCTATTACACATATTACACAGGGAGAGGGCATATAATGGGATATATGAGATCTATTACACAGGGACAGAGCATATCATGGGATATATGAGATCTATTACACAGGGACAGGGCATATCATGGGATATATGAGATCTATTACACAGGGACAGGGCATATCATGGGATATATGAGATCTATTACACAGGGACAGGGCATATCATGGGATATATGAGATCTATTACACAGGGACAGGGCATATCATGGGATATATGAGATCTATTACACAGGGACAGGGCATATCATGGGATATATGAGATCTATTACACAGGGACAGGGCATATCATGGGATATATGAGATCTATTACACAGGGACAGGGCATATCATGGAATATATGAGATCTATTACAAAGGGACAGGGCATATCATGGGATATATGAGATCTATTACACAGGGAGAGGGCATATCATGGGATATATGAGATCTATTACACAGGGACAGGGCATATCATGGGATATATGAGATCTATTACACAGGGACAGGGCATATCATGGGATATATGAGATCTATTACACAGGGACAGGGCATATCATGGGATATATGAGATCTATTACACAGGGACAGGGCATATCATGGGATATATGAGATCTATTACACAGGGACAGGGCATATCATGGGATATATGAGATCTATTACACAGGGACAGGGCATATCATGGGATATATGAGATCTATTACAAAGGGACAGGGCATATCATGGGATATATGAGATCTATTACACAGGGACAGGGCATATCATGGGATATATGAGATCTATTACACAGGGACAGGGCATATCATGGGATATATGAGATCTATTACACAGGGACAGGGCATATCATGGGATATATGAGATCTAGTACACAGGGACAGGGCATATCATGGGATATATGAGATCTATTACACAGGGACAGGGCATATCATGGGATATATGAGATCTATTACACAGGGACAGGGCATATCATGGGATATATGAGATCTATTACACAGGGACAGGACATATCATGGGATATATGAGATATATTACACAGGGACAGAGCATATCATGGGATATATGAGATATATTACACATATTACACAGGGACAGGACATATCATGGGATATATGAGATCTATTACACAGGGACAGGACATATCATGGGATATATGAGATATATTACACAGGGACAGGGCATATCATGGGATATATGAGATATATTACACATATTACACAGGGACAGGACATATCATGGGATATATGAGATCTATTACACAGGGACAGGACATATCATGGGATATATGAGATCTATTACACAGGGACAGGACATATCATGGGATATATGAGATCTATTACACAGGGACAGGACATATCATGGGATATATGAGATCTATTACACAGGGACAGGACATATCATGGGATATATGAGATATATTACACATATTACACAGGGACAGGACATATCATGGGATATATGAGATATATTACACATATTACACAGGGACAGGACATATCATGGGATATATGAGATATATTACACAGGGACAGGGCATATCATGGGATATATGAGATCTATTACACAGGGACAGGGCATATCATGGGATATATGAGATCTATTACACAGGGACAGGACATATCATGGGATATATGAGATCTATTACACAGGGACAGGACATATCATGGGATATATGAGATCTATTACACAGGGACAGGACATATCATGGGATATATGAGATCTATTACACAGGGACAGGACATATCATGGGATATATGAGATCTATTACACAGGGACAGGGCATATCATGGGATATATGAGATCTATTACACAGGGACAGGGCATATCATGGGATATATGAGATCTATTACACAGGGACAGGGCATATCATGGGATATATGATTTATATTATACAGGGACAGGGCATATCATGGGATATATGAGATCTATTACACAGGGACAGGACATATCATGGGATATATGAGATCTATTACACAGGGACAGGGCATATCATGGGATATATGAGATATTACACAGGGACAGGGCATATCATGGGATATATGATTTATATTATACAGGGACAGGGCATATCATGGGATATATGAGATCTATTACACAGGGACAGGGCATATCATGGGATATATGAGATCTATTACACAGGGATAGGGCATATCATGGGATATATGAGATCTATTACACAGGGACAGAGCGTATCATGGGATATATGAGTTATATTACACAGGGACAGGGCATATCATGGGATATATGAGATCTATTACACAGGGACAGGGCATATCATGGGATATATGAGATCTATTACACAGGGACAGGGCGTATCATGGGATATATGAGTTATATTACACAGGGACAGGGCATATCATGGGATATATGAGATCTATTACACAGGGACAGGGCATATCATGGGATATATGAGATCGATTACACAGGGACAGGGCATATCATGGGATATATGAGATATATTACACAGGGACAGGGCGTATCATGAGATATATGAGATATATTACACAGGGACAGGACATATCATGGGATATATGAGATATATTACACAGGGACAGGGCATATCATGGGATATATGAGTTATATTACACAGGGACAGGGCATATCATGGGATATATGAGTTATATTACACAGGGACAGGGCATATCATGGGATATATGAGTTATATTACACAGGGACAGGGCATATCATGGGATATATGAGTTATATTACACAGGGACAGGGCATATCATGGGATATATGAGTTATATTACACAGGGACAGGGCATATCATGGGATATATGAGATATATTACACAGGGACAGGGCATATCATGGGATATATGAGTTATATTACACAGGGACAGGGCATATCATGGGATATATGAGATATATTACACAGGGACAGGGCAAATCATGGGATATATGAGATATATTACACGGGGACAGGGCATATCATGGGATATATGATATATATTACACAGGGACAGGGCATATCATGGGATATATGAGTTATATTACACAGGGACAGGACATATCATGGGATATATGATTTATATTACACAGGGACAGGGCATATCATGGGATATATGAGATATATTACACAGGGACAGGGCATATCATGGGATATATGAGATATATTACACAGGGACCGGGCATATCATGGGATATATGAGTTATATTACACAGGGACCGGGCATATCATGGGATATATGAGTTATATTGCACAGGGACCGGGCATATCATGGGATATATGAGATATATTACACAGGGACAGGGCGTATCATGGGATATATGAGATATATTACACAGGGACAGGGCATATCATGGGATATATGAGATATATTACACAGGGACAGGGCATATCATGGGATATATGAGTTATATTACACAGGGACAGGGCATATCATGGGATATATGAGATCTATTACACAGGGACAGGGCATATCATGGGATATATGAGATCTATTACACAGGGACAGGGCATATCATGGGATATATGAGATCTATTACACGGGGACAGGGCATATCATGGGATATATGAGATATATTACACAGGGACAGGACATATCATGGGATAAATGAGATATATTATACAGGGACAGGGCATATCATGGGATATATGAGATCTATTACACGGGGACAGGGCATATCATGGGATATATGAGATCTATTACACAGGGACAGGACATATCATGGGATATATGAGATATATTACACAGGGACAGAGCATATCATGGGATATATGAGATATATTACACATATTACACAGGGACAGGACATATCATGGGATATATGAGATCTATTACACAGGGACAGGACATATCATGGGATATATGAGATATATTACACATATTACACAGGGACAGGACATATCATGGGATATATGAGATCTATTACACAGGGACAGGACATATCATGGGATATATGAGATATATTACACATATTACACAGGGACAGGACATATCATGGGATATATGAGATCTATTACACAGGGACAGGACATATCATGGGATATATGAGATCTATTACACAGGGACAGGACATATCATGGGATATATGAGATCTATTACACAGGGACAGGACATATCATGGGATATATGAGATATATTACACATATTACACAGGGACAGGACATATCATGGGATATATGAGATATATTACACAGGGACAGGGCATATCATGGGATATATGAGATATATTACACAGGGACAGGACATATCATGGGATATATGAGATCTATTACACAGGGACAGGACATATCATGGGATATATGAGATCTATTAAACAGGGACAGGGCATATCATGGGATATATGAGATATATTACACAGGGACAGGGCGTATCATGGGATATATGAGATATATTACACAGGGACAGGGCATATCATGGGATATATGAGATATATTACACAGGGACAGGGCATATCATGGGATATATGAGATATATTACACAGGGACAGGGCATATCATGGGATATATGAGATATATTATACAGGGACAGGACATATCATGAGATATATGAGATATATTACACAGGGACAGGGCATATCATGGGATATATGATTTATATTACACAGGGACAGGGCATATCATGGGATAAATGAGATATATTACACAGGGACAGAGCATATCATGGGATATATGAGATATATTACACAGGGACAGGGCGTATCATGGGATATATGAGATATATTACACAGGGACAGGGCATATCATGGGATATATGAGATATATTACACAGGGACAGGGCATATCATGGGATATATGAGATATATTACACAGGGACAGGGCGTATCATGGGATATATGAGATATATTACACAGGGACAGGGCATATCATGGGATATATGAGATATATTACACAGGGACAGGGCATATCATGGGATATATGAGATATATTACACGGGGACAGGGCATATCATGGGATATATGAGATATATTACACAGGGACAGGGCATATCATGGGATATATGAGATATATTATACAGGGACAGGGCATATCATGAGATATATTACACAGGGACAGGGCATATCATGGGATATATGAGATATATTACACAGGGACAGGGCGTATCATGAGATATATGAGATCTATTACACGGGGACAGGGCATATCATGGGATATATGAGATCTATTACACAGGGACAGGGCGTATCATGAGATATATGAGATCTATTACACGGGGACAGGGCATATCATGGGATATATGAGATATATTACACGGGGACAGGGCGTATCATGGGATATATGAGATATATTACACAGGGACAGGGCATATCATGGGATATATGAGATATATTACACAGGGACAGGGCATATCATGGGATATATGATTTATATTACACAGGGACAGGGCATATCATGGGATATATGAGATATATTACACAGGGACAGGGCATATCATGGGATATATGAGATATATTACACAGGGACAGGGCGTATCATGGGATATATGAGATATATTACACAGGGACAGGGCATATCATGGGATATATGAGATATATTACATAGGGACAGGGCGTATCATGGGATATATGAGATATTACACAGGGACAGGGCATATCATGGGATATATGAGATATATTACACAGGGACAGGGCATATCATGGGATATATGAGATATATTACACAGGGACAGGGCATATCATGGGATATATGAGATATATTATACAGGGACAGGACATATCATGAGATATATGAGATATATTACACAGGGACAGGGCATATCATGGGATATATGAGATATATTACACAGGGACAGGGCGTATCATGGGATATATGAGATATATTACACAGGGACAGGGCATATCATGGGATATATGAGATATATTACATAGGGACAGGGCGTATCATGGGATATATGAGATATATTACACAGGGACAGGGCATATCATGGGATATATGAGATATATTACACAGGGACAGGGCATATCATGGGATATATGAGATATATTATACAGGGACAGGACATATCATGAGATATATGAGATATATTACACAGGGACAGGGCATATAATGGGATATATGAGATATATTACACAGGGACAGGGCGTATCATGGGATATATGAGATATATTACACAGGGACAGGGCATATCATGGGATATATGAGATATATTACATAGGGACAGGGCGTATCATGGGATATATGAGATATATTACACAGGGACAAGGCATATCATGGGATATATGAGATATATTACACAGGGACAGGGCATATCATGGGATATATGAGATATATTATACAGGGACAGGACATATCATGAGATATATGAGATATATTACACAGGGACAGGGCATATCATGGGATATATGATTTATATTACACAGGGACAGGGCATATCATGGGATAAATGAGATATATTACACAGGGACAGGGCATATCATGGGATATATGAGATATATTACACAGGGACAGGGCGTATCATGGGATATATGAGATCTATTACACAGGGACAGGGCGTATCATGGGATATATGAGATATATTACACAGGGACAGGGCATATCATGGGATATATGAGATATATTACACAGGGACAGGGCATATCATGGGATATATGATTTATATTACACAGGGACAGGACATATCATGGGATATATGACACAGGGACAGGGCATATCATGGGATATATGAGATATATTACACAGGGACAGGGCATATCATGGGATATATGATTTATATTACACAGGGACAGGGCATATCATGGGATATATGAGATCTATTACACAGGGACAGGGCATATCATGGGATATATCAGATATATTACACGGGGACAGGGCATATCATGGGATATATGAGATCTATTACACAGGGACAGGGCGTATCATGGGATATATGCGATATATTACACAGGGACAGGGCATATCATGGGATATATGAGATATATTACATAGGGACAGGGCATATCATGGGATATATGAGATATATTACACAGGGACAGGGCATATCATGGGATATATGAGATATATTACACAGGGACAGGACATATCATGGGATATATGAGATATATTACACAGGGACAGGGCATATCATGGGATATATTACATAGGGACAGGGCATATCATGGGATATATGAGATATATTACACAGGGACAGGGCATATCATGGGATATATGAGATATATTACACAGGGACAGGGCATATCATGGGATATATGAGATATATTACACAGGGACAGGGCATATCATGGGATATATGAGATATATTACACAGGGACAGGGCATATCATGGGATATATGAGATATATTACACAGGGACAGGGCATATCATGGGATATATGAGATATATTACATAGGGACAGGGCATATCATGGGATATATGAGATATATTACACAGGGACAGGGCATATCATGGGATATATGAGATCGATTACACGGGGACAGGGCATATCATGGGATATATGAGATATATTACACAGGGACAGGGCATATCATGGGATATATGAGATATATTACACAGGGACAGGGCATATCATGGGATATATGAGATATATTACACAGGGACAGGGCATATCATGGGATATATGAGATATATTACATAGGGACAGGGCATATCATGGGATATATGAGATATATTACACGGGGACAGGGCATATCATGGGATATATGATTTATATTACATAGGGACAGGGCATATCATGGGATATATGAGATATATTACACAGGGACAGGGCATATCATGGGATATATGAGATATATTACACAGGGACAGGGCATATCATGGGATATATGAGATATATTACATAGGGACAGGGCATATCATGGGATATATGAGATATATTACACGGGGACAGGGCATATCATGGGATATATGATTTATATTACATAGGGACAGGGCATATCATGGGATATATGAGATATATTACACAGGGACAGGGCATATCATGGGATATATGATTTATATTACATAGGGACAGGGCATATCATGGGATATATGAGATATATTACACAGGGACAGGGCATATCATGGGATATATGAGATATATTACACAGGGACAGGACATATCATGGGATATATGAGATATATTACACAGGGACAGGGCGTATCATGGGATATATGAGATATATTACACAGGGACAGGGCATATCATGGGATATATGAGATCTATTACACAGGGACAGGGCGTATCATGGGATATATGAGATATATTACACAGGGACAGGGCATATCATGGGATAAATGAGATATATTATACAGGGACAGGGCGTATCATGGGATATATGAGATATATTACACAGGGACAGGGCGTATCATGGGATATATGAGATATATTACACAGGGACAGGACATATCATGGGATATATGAGATATATTACACAGGGACAGGGCATATCATGGGATATATGAGATATATTACACAGGGACAGGGCGTATCATGGGATATATGAGATATATTACACAGGGACAGGGCGTATCATGAGATATATGAGATATATTATACAGGGACAGGGCATATCATGGGATATATGAGATATATTACACAGGGACAGGGCATATCATGAGATATATGAGATATATTACACAGGGACAGGACATATCATGAGATATATGAGATATATTACACAGGGACAGGGCATATCATGGGATATATGAGTTATATTACACAGGGACAGGGCATATCATGGGATATATGAGATATATTACACAGGGACAGGACATATCATGGGATATATGAGATATATTACACGGGGACAGGGCATATCATGGGATATATGAGATATATTACACAGGGACAGGACATATCATGGGATATATGAGATATATTACACAGGGACAGGGCATATCATGGGATATATGAGTTATATTACACAGGGACAGGGCATATCATGGGATATATGAGTTATATTACACAGGGACAGGGCATATCATGGGATATATGAGATATATTACACAGGGACAGGACATATCATGGGATATATGAGATATATTACACGGGGACAGGGCATATCATGGGATATATGAGATATATTACACAGGGACAGGACATATCATGGGATATATGAGATCTATTACACAGGGACAGGGCATATCATGGGATATATGAGATATATTACACAGGGACAGGGCATATCATGGGATATATGAGATATATTACACAGGGACAGGGCATATCATGGGATATATGATTTATATTACATAGGGACAGGGCATATCATGGGATATATGAGATATATTACACAGGGACAGGACATATCATGGGATATATGAGATATATTACATAGGGACAGGGCGTATCATGGGATATATGAGATATATTACACAGGGACAGGACATATCATGGGATATATGAGATCTATTACACAGGGACAGGGCGTATCATGGGATATATGAGATATATTACACAGGGACAGGGCATATCATGGGATATATGAGATCTATTACACGGGGACAGGGCATATCATGAGATATATGAGATCTATTACACAGGGACAGGGCATATCATGGGATATATGAGATATATTACACAGGGACAGGGCATATCATGGGATATATGAGTTATATTACACAGGGACAGGGCATATCATGGGATATATGAGATATATTACACAGGGACAGGACATATCATGGGATATATGAGATATATTATACAGGGACAGGGCATATCATGGGATATATGAGATATATTACACAGGGACAGGGCATATCATGGGATATATGAGATATATTACACAGGGACAGGGCATATCATGGGATATATGAGATATATTACACGGGGACAGGGCATATCATGGGATATATGAGTTATATTACACAGGGACAGGACATATCATGAGATATATGAGATATATTACACAGGGACAGGGCATATCATGGGATATATGAGATATATTACACAGGGACAGGGCATATCATGGGATATATGAGATATATTACACAGGGACAGGGCATATCATGGGATATATGAGATATATTACACAGGGACAGGGCATATCATGGGATATATGAGATATATTACACAGGGACAGGACATATCATGAGATATATGAGATATATTACACAGGGACAGGGCATATCATGGGATATATGAGATATATTACACAGGGACAGGGCATATCATGGGATATATGAGATATATTACACAGGGACAGGGCATATCATGAGATATATGAGATATATTACACAGGGACAGGGCATATCATGAGATATATGAGATATATTACACAGGGACAGGGCATATCATGAGATATATGAGATATATTACACAGGGACAGGGCATATCATGGGATATATGAGATATATTACACATATTACACAGGGACAGGACATATCATGGGATATGTTACATAGTGACACGTCAGCATCAGTAACTGGAGTCTCTTCTTTCTCCTCTCTACCCCGCAGGACCCTGTCCCACACAAGGCCCCCCCTTACTGTCTCCCCAGCAGGACTCGGTCCCCCTCACATTGTCCCCACCAGGACCCGGTCCGAGTCACGCCATCTCACCCATATCGTCTCCAAGCGCAGCCACCGTCGGCACAAACCAGTGAGAGCAGGATATGTACAGAGCGTCAAGAAAACGCTGAACACTGGATAGCGCGGCCAGAGGAAGACACCGCCCCTGCAGGCAAAGAGAGGAATAACACTACATAATGTAGTCAGGCGTTTCACGCTCTCTCGTTAACTGCAGCACCTTCTTAAAGCTTTATACACACTGCTTTATATCACATTCCCCGTGTGTATATTATCCCCCTCCTGTAATATCCTGTGTGTATATTATACCCCCTCCTGTTATATCCTGTGTGTATATTACACCCCCTCCTCTTATATCCTGTGTGTATATTATACCCCCTCCTCTTATATCCTGTGTGTATATTATACCCCCTCCTGTTATATCCTGTGTGTATATTATACCCCCTCCTGTTATATCCTGTGTGTATATTATACCCCCTCCTGTTATATCCTGTGTGTATATTACACCCCCTCCTCTTATATCCTGTGTGTATATTACACCCCCTCCTGTTATATCCTGTGTGTATATTATACCCCCTCCTCTTATATCCTGTGTGTATATTATACCCCCTCCTCTTATATCCTGTGTGTATAATATACCCCCTCCTGTTATATCCTGTGTGTATATTACACCCCCTCCTGTTATATCCTGTGTGTATATTACACCCCCTCCTGTTATATCCTGTGTGTATATTACACCCCCTCCTGTTATATCCTGTGTGTATATTATACCCCCTCCTGTTATATCCTGTGTGTATATTATACCCCCTCCTCTTATATCCTGTGTGTATATTATACCCCCTCCTGTTATATCCTGTGTGTATATTATACCCCCTCCTGTTATATCCTGTGTGTATATTATACCCCCTCCTCTTATATCCTGTGTGTATAATATACCCCCTCCTGTTATATCCTGTGTGTATATTATACCCCCTCCTGTTATATCCTGTGTGTATATTATACCCCCTCCTCTTATATCCTGTGTGTATATTATACCCCCCTCCTCTTATATCCTGTGTGTATATTACACCCCCTCCTCTTATATCCTGTGTGTATATTACACCCCCTCCTGTTATATCCTGTGTGTATATTATACCCCCTCCTCTTATATCCTGTGTGTATATTATACCCCCTCCTCTTATATCCTGTGTGTATATTAAACCCCCTCCTGTTATATCCTGTGTGTATATTACACCCCCTCCTCTTATATCCTGTGTGTATAATATACCCCCTCCTGTTATATCCTGTGTGTATATTATACCCCCTCCTGTTATATCCTGTGTGTATATTATACCCCCTCCTGTTATATCCTGTGTGGATATTATACCCCCTCCTGTTATATCCTGTGTGTATATTATACCCCCTCCTCTTATATCCTGTGTGTATAATATACCCCCTCCTGTTATATCCTGTGTGTATATTATACCCCCTCCTGTTATATCCTGTGTGTATATTATACCCCCTCCTGTTATATCCTGTGTGTATATTATACCCCCTCCTGTTATATCCTGTGTGTATATTATACCCCCTCCTGTTATATCCTGTGTGTATAATATACCCCCTCCTCTTATATCCTGTGTGTATATTATACCCCCTCCTGTTATATCCTGTGTGTATATTATACCCCCTCCTGTTATATCCTGTGTGTATATTATACCCCCTCCTCTTATTTCCTGTGTGTATATTATACCCCCTCCTGTTATATCCTGTGTGGATATTATACCCCCTCCTGTTATATCCTGTGTGTATATTATACCCCCTCCTGTTATATCCTGTGTGTATATTATACCCCCTCCTCTTATATCCTGTGTGTATATTATACCCCCTCCTCTTATATCCTGTGTGTATATTACACCCCCTCCTCTTATATCCTGTGTGTATATTACACCCCCTCCTCTTATATCCTGTGTGTATATTATACCCCCTCCTCTTATATCCTGTGTGTATATTACACCCCCTCCTGTTATATCCTGTGTGTATATTACACCCCCTCCTGTTATATCCTGTGTGTATATTACACCCCCTCCTGTTATATCCTGTGTGTATATTACACCCCCTCCTCTTATATCCTGTGTGTATATTATACCCCCTCCTCTTATATCCTGTGTGTATATTATACCCCCTCCTGTTATATCCTGTGTGTATATTACACCCCCTCCTGTTATATCCTGTGTGTATAATATACCCCCTCCTGTTATATCCTGTGTGTATATTATACCCCCTCCTGTTATATCCTGTGTGTATATTATACCCCCTCCTGTTATATCCTGTGTGGATATTATACCCCCTCCTGTTATATCCTGTGTGTATATTATACCCCCTCCTCTTATATCCTGTGTGTATAATATACCCCCTCCTGTTATATCCTGTGTGTATATTATACCCCCTCCTGTTATATCCTGTGTGTATATTATACCCCCTCCTGTTATATCCTGTGTGTATATTATACCCCCTCCTGTTATATCCTGTGTGTATATTATACCCCCTCCTGTTATATCCTGTGTGTATATTATACCCCCTCCTCTTATATCCTGTGTGTATAATATACCCCCTCCTGTTATATCCTGTGTGTATATTATACCCCCTCCTGTTATATCCTGTGTGTATATTATACCCCCTCCTGTTATATCCTGTGTGTATATTATACCCCCTCCTCTTATATCCTGTGTGTATATTATACCCCCTCCTGTTATATCCTGTGTGGATATTATACCCCCTCCTGTTATATCCTGTGTGTATATTATACCCCCTCCTGTTATATCCTGTGTGTATATTATACCCCCTCCTCTTATATCCTGTGTGTATATTATACCCCCTCCTGTTATATCCTGTGTGTATATTATACCCCCTCCTGTTATATCCTGTGTGTATATTATACCCCCTCCTCTTATATCCTGTGTGTATATTATACCCCCTCCTGTTATATCCTGTGTGGATATTATACCCCCTCCTGTTATATCCTGTGTGGATATTATACCCCCTCCTGTTATATCCTGTGTGTATATTACACCCCCTCCTCTTATATCCTGTGTGTATATTATACCCCCTCCTGTTATATCCTGTGTGGATATTATACCCCCTCCTGTTATATCCTGTGTGTATATTATACCCCCTCCTCTTATATCCTGTGTGTATATTATACCCCCTCCTGTTATATCCTGTGTGGATATTATACCCCCTCCTGTTATATCCTGTGTGGATATTATACCCCCTCCTGTTATATCCTGTGTGGATATTATACCCCCTCCTGTTATATCCTGTGTGGATATTATACCGCCTCCTGTTATATCCTGTGTGGATATTATACCCCCTCCTGTTATATCCTGTGTGGATATTATACCCCCTCCTGTTATATCCTGTGTGGATATTATACCCCCTCCTGTTATATCCTGTGTGGATATTATACCCCCTCCTGTTATATCCTGTGTGGATATTATACCCCCTCCTGTTATATCCTGTGTGGATATTATACCCCCTCCTGTTATATCCTGTGTGGATATTATACCCCCTCCTGTTATATCCTGTGTGGATATTATACCCCCTCCTGTTATATCCTGTGTGGATATTATACCCCCTCCTGTTATATCCTGTGTGGATATTATACCCCCTCCTGTTATATTCTGTGTGTATATTATACCCCCTCCTGTTATATCCTGTCTGTATATTATCCCCCTCCTGTTATATCCTGTGTGGATATTATACCCCCTCCTGTTATATCCAGTGAGTATATTATACCCCCTCCTGTTATATCCTGTGTGGATATTATACCCCCTCCTGTTATATCCTGTGTGGATATTATACCCCCTCCTGTTATATCCTGTGTGTATATTATACCCCCTCCTGTTATATCCTGTGTGTATATTATACCACCTCCTCTTATATCCTGTGTGTATATTATACCCCCTCCTGTAATATCCCCTGTGCGGGCGTGTGTATATTAGATCCCCTGTGCGGGTGTGTGTATATTAGATCCCCAGTGCGGGTGTGTGTATATTAGATCCCCTGTGCGGGTGTGTGTATATTAGATCCCCTGTGCGGGTGTGTGTATATTAGATTCCCTGTGCGGGTGTGTGTATATTAGATCCCCTGTGCGGGTGTGTGTATATTAGATCCCCTGTGCGGGCGTGTGTATATTAGATCTCCTGTGCGAGCGTGTGTATATTAGATCCCCTCTGCGGGCGTGTGTATATTAGATCTCCTGTGCGGGCGTGTGTATATTAGATCTCCTGTGCGGGCGTGTGTATATTAGATCCCCTGTGCGGGTGTGTGTATATTAGATCCCCAGTGCGGGTGTGTGTATATTAGATCCCCTGTGCGGGTGTGTGTATATTAGATCCCCTGTGCGGGTGTGTGTATATTAGATTCCCTGTGCGGGTGTGTGTATATTAGATCCCCTGTGCGGGTGTGTGTATATTAGATCCCCTGTGCGGGCGTGTGTATATTAGATCTCCTGTGCGAGCGTGTGTATATTAGATCCCCTGTGCGGGCGTGTGTATATTAGATCCCCTCTGCGGGCGTGTGTATATTAGATCTCCTGTGCGGGCGTGTGTATATTAGATCCCCTGTGCGGGCGTGTGTATATTAGATCTCCTGTGCGGGCGTGTGTATATTAGATCTCCTGTGCGGGCGTGTGTATATTAGATCCCCTGTGCGGGTGTGTGTATATTAGATCCCCTGTGCGGGTGTGTGTATATTAGATCCCCAGTGCGGGCGTGTGTATATTAGATCCCCAGTGCGGGCGTGTGTATATTAGATCCCCAGTGCGGGCGTGTGTATATTAGATCCCCAGTGCGGGCGTGTGTATATTAGATCCCCTGTGCGGGCGTGTGTATATTAGATCCCCTGTGCGGGCGTGTGTATATTAGATCCCCTGTGCGGGCGTGTGTATATTAGATCCCCTGTGCGGGCGTGTGTATATTAGATCCCTTGTGCGGGTGTGTGTATATTAGATCCCCAGTGCGGGTGTGTGTATATTAGATCCCCAGTGCGGGCGTGTGTATATTAGATCCCCTGTGCGGGTGTGTGTATATTAGATCCCCAGTGCGGGTGTGTGTATATTAGATCCCCAGTGCGGGTGTGTGTATATTAGATCCCCTGTGCGGGCGTGTTAGATCCCTTGTGCGGGTGTGTGTATATTAGATCCCCTGTGCGGGTGTGTGTATATTAGATCCCCAGTGCGGGTGTGTGTATATTAGATCCCTTGTGCGGGTGTGTGTATATTAGATCCCCAGTGCGGGTGTGTGTATATTAGATCCCCTGTGCGGGCGTGTGTATATTAGATCCCCTGTGCGGGCGTGTGTATATTAGATCCCTTGTGCGGGTGTGTGTATATTAGATCCCCTGTGCGGGTGTGTGTATATTAGATCCCTTGTGCGGGTGTGTGTATATTAGATCCCCAGTGCGGGCGTGTGTATATTAGATCCCCTGTGCGGGCGTGTGTATATTAGATCCCTTGTGCGGGTGTGTGTATATTAGATCCCCTGTGCGGGTGTGTGTATATTAGATCCCTTGTGCGGGTGTGTGTATATTAGATCCCCAGTGCGGGCGTGTGTATATTAGATCCCCAGTGCGGGCGTGTGTATATTAGATCCCCTGTGCGGGCGTGTGTATATTAGATCCCCTGTGCGGGCGTGTGTATATTAGATCCCCTGTGCGGGTGTGTGTATATTAGATCCCCAGTGCGGGTGTGTGTATATTAGATCCCCTGTGCGGGTGTGTGTATATTAGATCCCCAGTGCGGGTGTGTGTATATTAGATCCCCTGTGCGGGTGTGTGTATATTAGATCCCCAGTGCGGGTGTGTGTATATTAGATCCCCAGTGCGGGCGTGTGTATATTAGATCCCCAGTGCGGGTGTGTGTATATTAGATCCCCAGTGCGGGTGTGTGTATATTAGATCCTCTGTGCGGGCGTGTGTATATTAGATCCCCTGTGCGGGCGTGTGTATATTAGATCCCCTGTGCGGGTGTGTGTATATTAGATCCCCTGTGCGGGCGTGTGTATATTAGATCCCCTGTGCGGGCGTGTGTATATTAGATCCCCAGTGCGGGTGTGTGTATATTAGATCCCCAGTGCGGGTGTGTGTATATTAGATCCCCAGTGCGGGCGTGTGTATATTAGATCCCCTGTGCGGGTGTGTGTATATTAGATCCCCAGTGCGGGTGTGTGTATATTAGATCCCCTGTGCGGGCGTGTTAGATCCCTTGTGCGGGTGTGTGTATATTAGATCCCCAGTGCGGGTGTGTGTATATTAGATCCCCTGTGCGGGTGTGTGTATATTAGATCCCCAGTGCGGGTGTGTGTATATTAGATCCCTTGTGCGGGTGTGTGTATATTAGATCCCCAGTGCGGGTGTGTGTATATTAGATCCCCTGTGCGGGCGTGTGTATATTAGATCCCCTGTGCGGGCGTGTGTATATTAGATCCCTTGTGCGGGTGTGTGTATATTAGATCCCCAGTGCGGGCGTGTGTATATTAGATCCCCTGTGCGGGCGTGTGTATATTAGATCCCCAGTGCGGGTGTGTGTATATTAGATCCCCTGTGCGGGTGTGTGTATATTAGATCCCCAGTGCGGGTGTGTGTATATTAGATCCCCAGTGCGGGTGTGTGTATATTAGATCCCCTGTGCGGGTGTGTGTATATTAGATCCCCTGTGCGGGTGTGTGTATATTAGATCCCCAGTGCGGGTGTGTGTATATTAGATCCCCTTTGCGGGTGTGTGTATATTAGATCCCCTGTGCGGGTGTGTGTATATTAGATCCCCTGTGCGGGTGTGTGTATATTAGATCCCCTGTGCGGGTGTGTGTATATTAGATCCCCAGTGCGGGTGTGTGTATATTAGATCCCCTGTGCGGGTGTGTGTATATTAGATCCCCTGTGCGGGTGTGTGTATATTAGATCCCCAGTGCGGGTGTGTGTATATTAGATCCCCTGTGCGGGTGTGTGTATATTAGATCCCCTGTGCGGGTGTGTGTATATTAGATCCCCAGTGCGGGTGTGTGTATATTAGATCCCCTGTGCGGGTGTGTGTATATTAGATCCCCTGTGCGGGTGTGTGTATATTAGATCCCCTGTGCGGGTGTGTGTATATTAGATCCCCTGTGCGGGTGTGTGTATATTAGATCCCCAGTGCGGGTGTGTGTATATTAGATCCCCTGTGCGGGTGTGTGTATATTAGATCCCCTGTGCGGGTGTGTGTATATTAGATCCCCTGTGCGGGTGTGTGTATATTAGATCCCCAGTGCGGGTGTGTGTATATTAGATCCCCTGTGCGGGTGTGTGTATATTAGATCCCCAGTGCGGGTGTGTGTATATTAGATCCCCTGTGCGGGTGTGTGTATATTAGATCCCCTGTGCGGGCGTGTGTATATTAGATCCCCTGTGCGGGTGTGTGTATATTAGATCCCCTGTGCGGGTGTGTGTATATTAGATCCCCTGTGCGGGTGTGTGTATATTAGATCCCCAGTGCGGGTGTGTGTATATTAGATCCCCTGTGCGGGTGTGTGTATATTAGATCCCCAGTGCGGGTGTGTGTATATTAGATCCCCTGTGCGGGTGTGTGTATATTAGATCCCCTGTGCGGGTGTGTGTATATTAGATCCCCTGTGCGGGTGTGTGTATATTAGATCCCCTGTGCGGGTGTGTGTATATTAGATCCCCTGTGCGGGTGTGTGTATATTAGATCCCCTGTGCGGGTGTGTGTATATTAGATCCCCTGTGCGGGTGTGTGTATATTAGATCCCCTGTGCGGGTGTGTGTATATTAGATCCCCTGTGCGGGTGTGTGTATATTAGATCCCCTGTGCGGGTGTGTGTATATTAGATCCCCAGTGCGGGTGTGTGTATATTAGATCCCCTGTGTGGGTGTGTGTATATTAGATCCCCTGTGCGGGTGTGTGTATATTAGATCCCCAGTGCGGGTGTGTGTATATTAGATCCCCTGTGTGGGTGTGTGTATATTAGATCCCCAGTGCGGGTGTGTGTATATTAGATCCCCTGTGTGGGTGTGTGTATATTAGATCCCCTGTGCGGGTGTGTGTATATTAGATCCCCAGTGCGGGTGTGTGTATATTAGATCCTCTGTGCGGGTGTGTGTATATTAGATCCCCAGTGCGGGTGTGTGTATATTAGATCCCCTGTGCGGGTGTGTGTATATTAGATCCCCAGTGCGGGTGTGTGTATATTAGATCCCCTGTGCGGGTGTGTGTATATTAGATCCCCAGTGCGGGTGTGTGTATATTAGATCCCCTGTGCGGGTGTGTGTATATTAGATCTCCTGTATGTTTATCACTGCCGTCCGTTTTCTGCATAAGGTGAGATCCTCCTCACTGGGCATGCTCACTGCATCCTCCCCCCTCAGTCTGAGCATCCTCTGCAAAGAAACTCTGATCCAGTCACACAGACAGCTGCAGCACCATGGCAGACCGAGATGATCTGCAGGCATTTACATCTATCATGGATGCCCTCGTTAGGATCAGTGTAAGTATGCACTCCCCTGTGTTCATACTGAATTCTTCATTGGAGCACTGCACCAGACTACCCCTGCGTGTATCACACAATCAGACTACCCCTGCGTATGTCACACAATCAGACTACCCCTGCGTGTGTCACACAATCAGACTACCCCTGCGTGTGTCACACAATCAGACTACCCCTGCGTGTGTCACACAATCAGACTACCCCTGCGTGTGTCACACAATCAGACTACCCCTGCGTGTGTCACACAATCAGACTACCTCTGCGTGTGTCACACAATCAGACTATCACTGAGTGTATCACACAATCAGACTATCACTGAGTGTATCACACAATCAGACTACCCCTGCGTGTGTCACACAATCAGACTACCCCTGCGTGTGTCACACAATCAGACTACCCCTGCGTGTGTCACACAATCAGACTACCCCTGCGTGTGTCACACAATCAGACTACCCCTGCGTGTGTCACACAATCAGACTACACCTGCGTGTGTCACACAATCAGACTACCCCTGCGTGTGTCACACAATCAGACTACCCCTGCGTGTGTCACACAATCAGACTATCACTGAGTGTATCACACAATCAGACTACCTCTGCGTGTGTCACACAATCAGACTATCACTGAGTGTATCACACAATCAGACTACCCCTGCGTGTGTCACACAATCAGACTACCCCTGCGTGTGTCACACAATCAGACTACCCCTGCGTGTGTCACACAATCAGACTACCCCTGCGTGTGTCACACAATCAGACTACCCCTGCATGAGATTCTGTATATATTTTGTTTGAGTGCTGTACCCAGAGCAGGTACATACATGTTTATGTCTGGGATGCTGGAATACTAGTGGGGGGGAGGGGTACGTTTGTAAAGCAGAGAACCCCCTCTGTTCAAAGCTGTGCCTAAACCTGCAGCACATCCTGGGGTTACCATGGCAACTGCATCCTCCATCTTCCAGGGATACCTCCTCCCCCTGGTAAGGAGAAACAAGGCAGAGACCCTCCCATATACAGGGAGGAACATGGCAGCCAGGAAAGGGAGCAAGGTGACAGCCCAGCATCCAGGAGAGAGAGAGCAGGGACCCAGCCTGACAGCTCAGCATCCAGGAGAGAGAGCAGGGACCCAGCCTGACAGCTCAGCATCCAGGAGAGAGAGAGCAGGGACCCAGCCTGACAGCTCAGCATCCAGGAGAGAGAGAGCAGGGACCCAGCCTGACAGCTCAGCATCCAGGAGAGAGAGAGAGCAGGGACCCAGCCTGACAGCCCAGCATCCAGGAGAGAGAGAGCAGGGACCCAGCCTGACAGCCCAGGATCCAGGAGAGAGAGCAGGGACCCAGCCTGACAGCTCAGCATCCAGGAGAGAGAGAGAGCAGGGACCCAGCCTGACAGCTCAGCATCCAGGAGAGAGAGAGCAGGGACCCAGCCTGACAGCCCAGCATCCAGGAGAGAGAGAGCAGGGACCCAGCCTGACAGCTCAGCATCCAGGAGAGAGAGAGCAGGGACCCAGCCTGACAGCCCAGCATCCAGGAGAGAGAGAGCAGGGACCCAGCCTGACAGCTCAGCATCCAGGAGAGAGAGAGCAGGGACCCAGCCTGACAGCCCAGCATCCAGGAGAGAGAGAGCAGGGACCCAGCCTGACAGCTCAGCATCCAGGAGAGAGAGAGCAGGGACCCATCCTGACAGCTCAGCATCCAGGAGAGAGAGCAGGGACCCAGCCTGACAGCTCAGCATCCAGGAGAGAGAGAGCAGGGACCCAGCCTGACAGCTCAGCATCCAGGAGAGAGAGCAGGGACCCAGTCTGACAGCTCAGCATCCAGGAGAGAGAGAGCAGGGACCCAGCCTGACAGCCCAGCATCCAGGAGAGAGAGAGCAGGGACCCAGCCTGACAGCCCAGCATCCAGGAGAGAGAGCAGGGACCCAGCCTGACAGCCCAGCATCCAGGAGAGAGAGAGCAGGGACCCAGCCTGACAGCCCAGCATCCAGGAGAGAGAGAGCAGGGACCCAGCCTGACAGCTCAGCATCCAGGAGAGAGAGAGCAGGGACCCAGCCTGACAGCCCAGCATCCAGGAGAGAGAGAGCAGGGACCCAGCCTGACAGCTCAGCATCCAGGAGAGAGAGAGCAGGGACCCAGCCTGACAGCCCAGCATCCAGGAGAGAGAGAGCAGGGACCCAGCCTGACAGCTCAGCATCCAGGAGAGAGAGCAGGGACCCAGCCTGACAGCTCAGCATCCAGGAGAGTGAGAGCAGGGACCCAGCCTGACAGCTCAGCATCCAGGAGAGAGAGCAGGGACCCAGCCTGACAGCTCAGCATCCAGGAGAGAGAGAGCAGGGACCCAGCCTGACAGCCCAGCATCCAGGAGAGAGAGAGAGCAGGGACCCAGCCTGACAGCCCAGCATCCAGGAGAGAGAGCAGGGACCCAGCCTGACAGCCCAGCATCCAGGAGAGAGAGAGCAGGGACCCAGCCTGACAGCCCAGCATCCAGGAGAGAGAGAGCAGGGACCCAGCCTGACAGCCCAGCATCCAGGAGAGAGAGAGCAGGGACCCAGCCTGACAGCCCAGCATCTAGGAGAGAGAGAGAGCAGGGACCCAGCCTGACAGCCCAGCATCTAGGAGAGAGAGAGAGCAGGGACCCAGCCTGACAGCTCAGCATCCAGGAGAGAGAGAGAGCAGGGACCCAGCCTGACAGCTCAGCATCCAGGAGAGAGAGAGAGCAGGGACCCAGCCTGACAGCTCAGCATCCAGGAGAGAGAGAGAGCAGGGACCCAGCCTGACAGCTCAGCATACAGGAGAGGGAGAGAGCAGGGACCCAGCCTGACAGCCCAGCATCCTGGAGAGAGAGCGCAGGGACCCAGCCTGACAGCTCAGCATACAGGAGAGGGAGAGAGCAGGGACCCAGCCTGACAGCCCAGCATCCTGGAGAGAGAGAGAGCAGGGACCCAGCCTGACAGCTCAGCATCCAGGAGAGAGAGAGCAGGGACCCAGCCTGACAGCTCAGCATCCAGGAGAGAGAGTGCAGGGACCCAGCCTTACAGCTCAGCATCCAGGAGAGAGAGAGCAGGGACCCAGCCTGACAGCCCAGCATCCAGGAGAGAGAGAGCAGGGACCCAGCCTGACAGCTCAGCATCCAGGAGAGAGAGAGCAGGGACCCAGCCTGACAGCCCAGCATCCAGGAGAGAGAGAGCAGGGACCCAGCCTGACAGCTCGGCATCCAGGAGAGAGAGAGCAGGGACCCAGCCTGACAGCCCAGCATCCAGGAGAGAGAGAGTAGGGACCCAGCCTGACAGCCCAGCATCCAGGAGAGAGAGAGCAGGGACCCAGCCTGACAGCCCAGCATCCAGGAGAGAGAGAGCAGGGACCCAGCCTGACAGCCCAGCATCCAGAAGAGAGAGCGCAGGGTCCCAGCCTGACAGCTCAGCATCCAGGAGAGAGAGCAGGGACCCAGCCTGACAGCCCAGCATCCAGGAGAGAGAGCAGGGACCCAGCCTGACAGCTCAGCATCCAGGAGAGAGAGAGCATGGACCCAGCCTGACAGCTCAGCATCCAGGAGAGAGAGAGAGAGCAGGGACCCAGCCTGACAGCTCAGCATCCAGGAGAGAGAGAGAGCAGGGACCCAGCCTGACAGCTCAGCATACAGGAGAGAGAGAGCAGGGACCCAGACTGACAGCCCAGCATCCTGGAGAGAGAGCGCAGGGACCCAGCCTGACAGCTCAGCATCCAGGAGAGAGAGAGCAGGGACCCAGCCTGACAGCTCAGATTCCAGGAGAGAGAGAGCAGGGACCCAGCCTGACAGCCCAGCATCCAGGAGAGAGAGTGCAGGGACCCAGCCTGACAGCTCAGCATCCAGGAGAGAGAGAGCAGGGACCCAGCCTGACAGCTCAGCATCCAGGAGAGAGAGAGCAGGGACCCAGCCTGACAGCTCAGCATCCAGGAGAGAGAGAGCAGGGACCCAGCCTGACAGCTCAGCATCCAGGAGAGAGAGAGCAGGGACCCAGCCTGACAGCCCAGGATCCAGGAGAGAGCGCAGGGACCCAGCCTGACAGCTCAGCATCCAGGAGAGAGAGAGCAGGGACCGAGCCTGACAGCTCAGCATCCAGGAGAGAGAGCGCAGGGTCCCAGCCTGACAGCCCAGCATCCAGGAGAGAGAGCAGGGACCCAGCCTGACAGCTCAGCATCCAGGAGAGAGAGCAGGGACCCAGCTTGACAGCTCAGCATCCAGGAGAGAGAGTGCAGGGATACATTCTGACAGCCAGGAGAGAGAGAGAGAGCAGGGGCACAGGGAAAAGTATATCCTGTGTGAGGGCACAGGATACAGGGTGTGAGAGAAGTTTGAAAATCTTTCTCATTCTTTTATCACAGGCAAGCATGAAGAACATGGAGCGCGAGCTCTTGTGTCCGGTGTGTAAAGAGATGTACAAACACCCTGTTATCCTGCCATGTAAGCACAATGTGTGCCATGTGTGTGCCAGCGAGATCTTGCTGCAGAGGGGATATGTCTGTGACCCCAACTCCGAGCCTAACTCCCCGGCCTCCTCTCCTTCCACACGGAGCCCACGCATGGGTAGGAGGGTGCCCCCCAAACAGGAACGAGTCATTAAATCAGGTAAGTGATTAACAATTCATGCTGCCAGCCTGGGGGCCCAGGAGAGAGCTTTGCCCTCAGATACCTAATCTGTTTCCCTGCAGGTTTCGGTACATACCCCGGCAGGAAGCGTGGCCCAGCCTACGCTCAGACTGTTCTCTTTCCCTGCCCATCCTGCCACCACGATGTGGATCTTGGGGAGAGGGCCCTGGGGAATCTCTTCCGGAATCTGACGTTGGAGCGGGTGGTGGAGCGTTATAGGCAGACCATTAATATCAGCAGCGCCATTATGTGCCAGTTCTGTAAAGCCCCACAGCTGGAGGCCACCAAGGGCTGCACAGAGTGTCGGTCTAGCTTCTGTAACGAGTGCTTCAAACTCTACCACCCATGGGGCACCCAGAAAGCACAGCACGAACCCACACCACCCACCCTCAGCTTCAGACCCAAGGTGACTTTGGGGGGAGGTGGACACAGGGGGACAGAGAGAGGGACTCTACAGTAACACGCTGTCTCCCTGCAGGGACTCATGTGTCCAGATCACAAGGAGGAGGTGCTCTTTTACTGTAAGACCTGCCAGCGCCTAGTGTGTCAGATCTGCAGAGTGCGTCGGACTCACAGCGGCCACAAGATCACGCCCATTATCAGCGCGTACCAAGCACTGCGGGTATAGTCTACCACCACTGCGCGGAGTACATCCCATGCATTCACTACGCTTTCTGTACAGTTATTTAGGGTCTTGTGAGGTTTGGACGCTAAGAGAGGGTATTCTCATTGTATTAAGGAGTTCATGGTCTAGTAGTGCAGTGTGGAGGGAGTATTAATGGTCTAGTAGTGCAGTGTGGAGGGAGTATTAATGGTCTAGTAGTGCAGTGTGGAGGGAGTATTAATGGTCTAGTAGTGCAGTGTGGAGGGAGTATTGATGGTCTAGTAGTGCAGTGTGGAGGGAGTATTAATGGTCTAGTAGTGCAGTGTGGAGGGAGTATTAATGGTCTAGTAGTGCAGTGTGGAGGGAGTATTAATGGTCTAGTAGTGCAGTGTGGAGGGAGTATTAATGGTCTAGTAGTGCAGTGTGGAGGGAGTATTAATGGTCTAGTAGTGCAGTGTGGAGGGAGTATTAATGGTCTAGTAGTGCAGTGTGGAGGGAGTATTAATGGTCTAGTAGTGCAGTGTGGAATGAGTATTAATGGTCTAGTAGTGCAGTGTGGAATGAGTATTGATGGTCTAGTAGTGCAGTGTGGAGGGATCATTGATGGTCTAGTAGTGCAGTGTGGAGGGAGTATTAATGGTCTAGTAGTGCAGTGTGGAGGGAGTATTAATGGTCTAGTAGTGCAGTGTGGAGCGAGTATTAATGGTCTAGTAGTGCAGTGTAGATGGAGTATTGATGGTGTAGTAGTGCAGTGTGGAGGGAGTATTGATGGTGTAGTAGTGCAGTGTGCATGGAGTATTGATGGCGTAGTAGTGCAGTGTGGAGGGAGTATTGATGGTGTAGTAGTGCAGTGTGGAGGGGGTATTGATGGTCTAGTAGTGCAGTGTGGAGGGAGTGTTGATGGTCTAGTAGTGCAGTGTGGAGGGAGTGTTGATGGTCTAGTAGTGCAGTGTGGAGGGAGTATTGATGGTCTAGTAGTGCAGTGTGGAGGGAGTATTGATGGTCTAGTAGTGCAGTGTGGAGGGAGTGTTGATGGTCTAGTAGTGCAGTGTGGAGGGAGTGTTGATGGTCTAGTAGTGCAGTGTGGAGGGAGTGTTGATGGTCTAGTAGTGCAGTGTGGAGGGAGTGTTGATGGTCTAGTAGTGCAGTGTTGAGGGAGTGTTGATGGTCTAGTAGTGCAGTGTGGAGGGAGTGTTGATGGTCTAGTAGTGCAGTGTGGAGGGAGTATTGATGGTCTAGTAGTGCAGTGTGGAGGGAGTATTGATGGTCTAGTAGTGCAGTGTGGAGGGAGTATTGATGGTCTAGTAGTGCAGTGTGGACGGAGTATTAATGGTCTAGTAGTGCAGTGTGGACGGAGTATTAATGGTCTAGTAGTGCAGTGTGGACGGAGTATTAATGGTCTAGTAGTGCAGTGTGGAATGAGTATTGATGGTCTAGTAGTCTAGTGTGGAGGGATCATTGATGGTCTAGTAGTGCAGTGTGGAGGGAGTATTAATGGTCTAGTAGTGCAGTGTGGAGGGAGTATTAATGGTCTAGTAGTGCAGTGTGGAGCGAGTATTAATGGTCTAGTAGTGCAGTGTGGATGGAGTATTGATGGTGTAGTAGTGCAGTGTGGAGGGAGTATTGATGGTGTAGTAGTGCAGTGTGCATGGAGTATTGATGGCGTAGAAGTGCAGTGTGGAGGGAGTATTGATGGTCTAGTAGTGCAGTGTGGAGGGAGTATTGATGGTCTAGTAGTGCAGTGTGGAGGGAGTATTGATGGTCTAGTAGTGCAGTGTGCATGGAGTATTGATGGTCTAGTAGTGCAGTGTGGAGGGAGTATTGATGGTCTAGTAGTGCAGTGTGCATGGAGTATTGATGGTCTAGTAGTGCAGTGTGGAGGGAGTATTGATGGTCTAGTAGTGCAGTGTGGAGGGAGTATTGATGGTCTAGTAGTGCAGTGTGGAGGGAGTATTGATGGTCTAGTAGTGCAGTGTGGAGGGAGTATTGATGGTCTAGTAGTGCAGTGTGGAGGGAGTGTTGATGGTCTAGTAGTGCAGTGTGGAGGGAGTGTTGATGGTCTAGTAGTGCAGTGTGGAGGGAGTGTTGATGGTCTAGTAGTGCAGTGTGGAGGGAGTGTTGATGGTCTAGTAGTGCAGTGTTGAGGGAGTGTTGATGGTCTAGTAGTGCAGTGTGGAGGGAGTGTTGATGGTCTAGTAGTGCAGTGTGGAGGGAGTATTGATGGTCTAGTAGTGCAGTGTGGAGGGAGTATTGATGGTCTAGTAGTGCAGTGTGGAGGGAGTATTGATGGTCTAGTAGTGCAGTGTGGAGGGAGTATTGATGGTCTAGTAGTGCAGTGTGGAGGGAGTATTGATGGTCTAGTAGTGCAGTGTGCATGGAGTATTGATGGTCTAGTAGTGCAGTGTGGAGGGAGTATTGATGGTCTAGTAGTGCAGTGTGCATGGAGTATTGATGGTCTAGTAGTGCAGTGTGCATGGAGTATTGATGGTCTAGTAGTGCAGTGTGGAGGGAGTATTGATGGTCTAGTAGTGCAGTGTGGAGGGAGTATTGATGGTCTAGTAGTGCAGTGTGGAGGGAGTATTGATGGTCTAGTAGTGCAGTGTGGAGGGAGTATTGATGGTCTAGTAGTGCAGTGTGGAGGGAGTATTGATGGTCTAGTAGTGCAGTGTGCATGGAGTATTGATGGTCAAGTAGAGCAGTGTGGAGGGAGTATTGATGGTCTAGTAGTGCAGTGTGGAGGGAGTATTGATGGTCTAGTAGTGCAGTATGGACGGAGTATCGATGGTCTAGTAGTGCAGTGTGGAGGGATAATTGATGGTCTAGTAGTGCAGTGTGGAGGGAGTATTGATGGTCTAGTAGTGCAGTGTGGAGGGAGTATTGATGGTCTAGTAGTGCAGTGTGGAGGGAGTATTGATGGTCTAGTAGAGCAGTGTGGAGGGAGTATTGATGGTCTAGTAGTGCAGTGTGGAGGGAGTATTGATGGTCTAGTAGTGCAGTGTGCATGGAGTATTGATGGTCTAGTAGAGCAGTGTGGAGGGAGTATTGATGGTCTAGTAGTGCAGTGTGGAGGGAGTATTGATGGTCTAGTAGTGCAGTGTGGAGGGAGTATTGATGGTCTAGTAGAGCAGTGTGGAGGGAGTATTGATGGTCTAGTAGTGCAGTGTGGAGGGAGTATTGATGGTCTAGTAGTGCAGTGTGCATGGAGTATTGATGGTCTAGTAGAGCAGTGTGGAGGGAGTATTGATGGTCTAGTAGTGCAGTGTGGAGGGAGTATTGATGGTCTAGTAGAGCAGTGTGGAGGGAGTATTGATGGTCTAGTAGAGCAGTGTGGAGGGAGTATTGATGGTCTAGTAGTGCAGTGTGGAGGGAGTATTGATGGTCTAGTAGTGCAGTGTGCATGGAGTATTGATGGTCTAGTAGTGCAGTGTGGAGGGAGTATTGATGGTCTAGTAGTGCAGTGTGGAGGGAGTATTGATGGTCTAGTAGTGCAGTGTGGAGGGAGTATTGATGGTCTAGTAGTGCAGTGTGCATGGAGTATTGATGGTGTAGTAGTGCAGTGTGGAGGGAGTATTGATGGTCTAGTAGAGCAGTGTGGAGGGAGTATTGATGGTCTAGTAGAGCAGTGTGGAGGGAGTATTGTTGGTCTAGTAGAGCAGTGTGGAGGGAGTATTGATGGTCTAGTAGTGCAGTGTGGAGGGAGTATTGATGGTCTAGTAGTGCAGTGTGGAGGGAGTATTGATGGTGTAGTAGTGCAGTGTGGAGGGAGTATTGATGGTCTAGTAGAGCAGTGTGGAGGGAGTATTGATGGTCTAGTAGAGCAGTGTGGAGGGAGTATTGATGGTCTAGTAGTGCAGTGTGGAGGGAGTATTGATGGTCTAGTAGAGCAGTGTGGAGGGAGTATTGATGGTCTAGTAGAGCAGTGTGGAGGGAGTATTGATGGTCTAGTAGAGTAGTGTGGAGGGAGTATTGATGGTGTAGTAGTGCAGTGTGGAGGGAGTATTGATGGTCTAGTAGTGCAGTGTGCATGGAGTATTGAGGGTCTAGTAGAGCAGTGTGGAGGGAGTATTGATGTAACATGTGTATTGACCTGTTTGCTTTATGCTGCAGGAGAAGTTAAGTAAGAGCATTGCGTATATCCTTGGCAGTCAGCATGTCGTACAGAGTCAGATCACGGAGCTTGAGGAGAGCATGAAACAGACAGAGGTAAGACATGGCACATTTCTCTATAAAGAGACTGGGACCGCCTCACCCCATACAGACCACCTGCTCCCCAGACAGACCCCCTGCTCCCCGGACAGACCCCCTGCTCCCCGGACAGACTCCCTGCTCCCCGGACAGACCCCCTGCTCCCCGGACAGACTCCCTGCTCCCTCAGACAAACTTCCATTCCCCCAGACAGACCCCCTGCTCCCCCAGACAGACCCCCTGCTCCCCAGACAGATTCCCTGCTCCCCAGACAGACCCCCTGCTCCCCAGACAGACCCCCTGCTCCCCAGACAGACCCCCTGCTCCCCCAGACAGACCCCCTGCTCCCCCAGACAGACCCCCTGCTCCCCCAGACAGACCCCCTGCTCCCCCAGACAGACCCCCTGCTCCCCCAGACAGGACCCTCTTCATCCAGACAGACCACATCCCCCCTGACAGACTCCCTGCTCCCCCAGACAGAGTCCCTGCTCCCCGAGACAGAGTCCTTCTTCCCCCAGACAGACTCCCCTTCCCCCAGACAGACTCCTTCTTCCCCCAGACAGACTCCCCTTCCCCCAGACAGACTCCTTCTTCCCCCAGACAGACTCCTTCTTCCCCCAGACAGACTCCTTCTTCCCCCAGACAGACTCCTTCTTCCCCCAGACAGACTCCTTCTTCCCCCAGACAGACTCCCCTTCCCCCAGACAGACTCCCCCTTCCCCCAGACAGACTCCCCTTCCCCCAGACAGACTCCCCTTCCCCCAGACAGACTCCCTGCTCCCCCGACAGACTCCCTGCTCCCCCGACAGACTCCCTGCTCCCCCGACAGACTCCCTGCTCCCCCGACAGACTCCCTGCTCCCCCGACAGACTCCCTGCTCCCCCGACAGACTCCCTGCTCCCCCGACAGACTCCCTGCTCCCCCGACAGACTCCCTGCTCCCCCGACAGACTCCCTGCTCCCCCAGACAGACCCCCTGCTCCCCAGACAGACCCCCTGCTCCCCAGACAGACCCCCTGCTCCCCCAGACAGACCCCCTGCTCCCCCAGACAGACCCCCTGCTCCCCCAGACAGACCCCCTGCTCCCCAGACAGACCCCCTGCTCCCCCAGACAGGACCCTCTTCATCCAGACAGACCACATCCCCCCTGACAGACTCCCTGCTCCCCCAGACAGACTCCCTGCTCCCACAGACAGACTCCCTGCTCCCCCAGACAGAGTCCCTGCTCCCCCAGACAGACTCCTTCTTCCCCCAGACAGACTCCCCTTCCCCCAGACCGACTCCTTCTTCCCCCAGACAGACTCCCCTTCCCCCAGACAGACTCCTTCTTCCCCCAGACAGACTCCCCTTCCCCCAGACAGACTCCCCTTCCCCCAGACAGACTCCCTGCTCCCCAGACAGACTCCCTGCTCCCCAGACAGACTCCCTGCTCCCCAGACAGACTCCCTGCTCCCCAGACAGACTCCCTGCTCCCCAGACAGACTCCCTGCTCCCCAGACAGACTCCCTGCTCCCCCAGACAGACTCTCTGCTCCCCCAGACAGACTCTCTGCTCCCCAGACAGACTCTCTGCTCCCCCAGTCAGACTCCCTGCTCCCCCAGTCAGACTCCCTGCTCCCCCAGTCAGACTCCCTGCTCCCCCAGACATCCCCCCTGCTCCCCCAGACAGACCCCCTTCTCCTCTAGACAGACCCCCTTCTCCTCTAGACAGACCCCCTTCTCCTCTAGACAGACCCCCTTCTCCTCTAGACAGACCCCCTTCTCCTCTAGACAGACCCCCTTCTCCTCTAGACAGACCCCCTGCTCCCCAGACATCCCCCCTGCTCCCCAGACAGACCCCCTGCTCCCCAGACAGACCCCCTGCTCCCCAGACATCCCCCCTGCTCCCCCAGTCAGACCCCCTGCTCCCCAGACATCCCCCCTGACAGAGCACTCACACCAACACTTTCTCTGCAGGTGAGTGGAGTGAAGGCTCAGGAGGAGGTGTTACAGTTAATTGCGGCTCTGCGCTCATCACTGGAAGAGAAGCAAGCATCCTTGACACGGGACATTGGCGAGCGGCAGCGGGAGAGACACAGCTTGCTAGAAGCCCAGGTTTGGGAACGTCAGACACTTGTGGAGAGTTCAGGGCTGATCTGTTATGCTCAGGAGGTGATGAAAGAAACGGACCAGCCATGCTTTGTCCTCGCTGCCAAACAGCTGCATGAGCGGTGAGCAGGGTCCAGCAGAGGCACCAAGAGATTAAAACAGGGGATGACTGGGAGGAAACATGATGGAGGTCTGGGAGAGAGGTTTGGAGTTAGCGGGAGGAGTAGAGAGAGGTTTGGAGTTAGCGGGAGGAGTAGAGAGAGGTTTGGAGTTAGCGAGTTAGTTTCCCAGTGGCTCTGTCTCACGTGGGAGGAGTTAGTTTCCCAGTGGCTCTGTCTCACGTGGGAGGAGTTAGTTTCCCAGTGGCTCTGTCTCACGTGGGAGGAGTTAGTTTCCCAGTGGCTCTGTCTCACGTGGGAGGAGTTAGTTTCCCAGTGGCTCTGTCTCACGTGGGAGGAGTTAGTTTCCCAGTGGCTCTGTCTCATGTGGGAGGAGTTAGTTTCCCAGTGGCTCTGTCTCACGTGGGAGGTGTTAGTTTCCCAGTGTCTCTGTCTCACGTGGGAGGAGTTAGTTTCCCAGTGTCTCTGTCTCACGCGGGAGGAGTTAGTTTCCCAGTGGCTCTGTCTCACGTGGGAGGTGTTAGTTTCCCAGTGGCTCTGTCTCACGTGGGAGGTGTTAGTTTCCCAGTGTCTCTGTCTCACACGGGAGGTGTTAGTTTCCCAGTGGCTCTGTCTCACGCGGGAGGAGTTAGTTTCCCAGTGGCTCTGTCTCACGTGGGAGGTGTTAGTTTCCCAGTGGCTCTGTCTCACGTGGGAGGTGTTAGTTTCCCAGTGGCTCTGTCTTACGCGGGATGAGTTAGTTTCCCAGTGGCTCTGTCTCACGTGGGAGGTGTTAGTTTCCCAGTGGCTCTGTCTTACGCGGGATGAGTTAGTTTCCCAGTGGCTCTGTCTCACGCGGGAGGAGTTAGTTTCCCAGTGGCTCTGTCTCACGTGGGAGGAGTTAGTTTCCCAGTGGCTCTGTCTCACGTGGGAGGAGTTAGTTTCCCAGTGGCTCTGTCTCACGTGGGAGGAGTTAGTTTCCCAGTGGCTCTGTCTCACGTGGGAGGAGTTAGTTTCCCAGTGGCTCTGTCTCACGTGGGAGGTGTTAGTTTCCCAGTGTCTCTGTCTCACGCGGGAGGAGTTAGTTTCCCAGTGGCTCTGTCTCACGTGGGAGGAGTTAGTTTCCCAGTGGCTCTGTCTCACGTGGGAGGAGTTAGTTTCCCAGTGGCTCTGTCTCACGCGGGAGGAGTTAGTTTCCCAGTGTCTCTGTCTCACGCGGGAGGAGTTAGTTTCCCAGTGTCTATGTCTCACGTGGGAGGAGTTAGTTTCCCAGTGTCTATGTCTCACGTGGGAGGAGTTAGTTTCCCAGTGGCTCTGTCTCACGTGGGAGGAGTTAGTTTCCCAGTGGCTCTGTCTCACGTGGGAGGAGTTAGTTTCCCAGTGGCTCTGTCTCACGTGGGAGGAGTTAGTTTCCCAGTGGCTCTGTCTCACACGGGAGGTGTTAGTTTCCCAGTGGCTCTGTCTCACGTGGGAGGAGTTAGTTTCCCAGTGGCTCTGTCTCACGTGGGAGGAGTTAGTTTCCCAGTGGCTCTGTCTCACGTGGGAGGAGTTAGTTTCCCAGTGGCTCTGTCTCACGTGGGAGGAGTTAGTTTCCCAGTGTCTCTGTCTCACGCGGGAGGAGTTAGTTTCCCAGTGGCTCTGTCTCACGCGGGAGGAGTTAGTTTCCCAGTGGCTCTGTCTCACGTGGGAGGAGTTAGTTTCCCAGTGGCTCTGTCTCACGCGGGAGGAGTTAGTTTCCCAGTGGCTCTGTCTCACGCGGGAGGAGTTAGTTTCCCAGTGGCTCTGTCTCACGTGGGAGGAGTTAGTTTCCCAGTGGCTCTGTCTCACGCGGGAGGAGTTAGTTTCCCAGTGGCTCTGTCTCACGCGGGAGGAGTTAGTTTCCCAGTGGCTCTGTCTCACGTGGGAGGAGTTAGTTTCCCAGTGGCTCTGTCTCACGCGGGAGGAGTTAGTTTCCCAGTGGCTCTGTCTCACGCGGGAGGAGTTAGTTTCCCAGTGGCTCTGTCTCACGCGGGAGGAGTTAGTTTCCCAGTGGCTCTGTCTCACGTGGGAGGAATTAGTTTCCCAGTGGCTCTGTCTCACGTGGGAGGAGTTAGTTTCCCAGTGGCTCTGTCTCACGTGGGAGGAGTTAGTTTCCCAGTGGCTCTGTCTCACGTGGGAGGTGTTAGTTTCCCAGTGGCTCTGTCTCACGTGGGAGGAGTTAGTTTCCCAGTGGCTCTGTCTCACGTGGGAGGAGTTAGTTTCCCAGTGGCTCTGTCTCACGTGGGAGGAGTTAGTTTCCCAGTGGCTCTGTCTCACGTGGGAGGTGTTAGTTTCCCAGTGGCTCTGTCTCACGTGGGAGGAGTTAGTTTCCCAGTGGCTCTGTCTCACGTGGGAGGAGTTAGTTTCCCAGTGGCTCTGTCTCACGTGGGAGGAGTTAGTTTCCCAGTGGCTCTGTCTCACGTGGGAGGTGTTAGTTTCCCAGTGGCTCTGTCTCACGTGGGAGGAGTTAGTTTCCCAGTGGCTCTGTCTCACGTGGGAGGAGTTAGTTTCCCAGTGGCTCTGTCTCACGTGGGAGGAGTTAGTTTCCCAGTGGCTCTGTCTCACACGGGAGGTGTTAGTTTCCCAGTGGCTCTGTCTCACACGGGAGGTGTTAGTTTCCCAGTGGCTCTGTCTCACGTGGGAGGAGTTAGTTTCCCAGTGGCTCTGTCTCACGTGGGAGGAGTTAGTTTCCCAGTGGCTCTGTCTCACGTGGGAGGTGTTAGTTTCCCAGTGGCTCTGTCTCACTCTTTTATCTCCGCAGTATGGTACAAGCCATGGAAGCTGTGCAGAGTTTTCGTCCCGCCTCTTGCTCTCCCCTGCCTGCATTCAAGCTGGACGTCAGCCGGGAAATGAAGATGCTAACTGAGCTGACTTTTGTCAGAGGTAAATCTGCCCCTACAATGCCCAAACCATGGAACCCAGAGACTGTGTGGAACATGTCTCTACCCACCAACCCTGGCACACTACATCACCAGCCTGGCACACTACATCACCAGCCTGGCACACTACATAACCAGCCTGGCACACTACATCACCAGCCTGGCACACAACATAACCAGCCTGGCACACTACATCACCAGCCTGGCACACTATATCACCAGCCTGGCACACTACATCACCAGCCTGGCACACTACATCACCAGCCTGGCACACAACATAACCAGCCTGGCACACTACATCACCAGCCTGGCACACAACATAACCAGCCTGGCACACTACATCACCAGCCTGGCACACTATATCACCAGCCTGGCACACTACATCACCAGCCTGGCACACTACATCACCAGCCTGGCACACTACATAACCAGCCTGGCACACTACATCACCAGCCTGGCACACAACATAACCAGCCTGGCACACTACATCACCAGCCTGGCACACTATATCACCAGCCTGGCACACTACATCACCAGCCTGGCACACAACATAACCAGCCTGGCACACTACATCACCAGCCTGGCACACTACATCACCAGCCTGGCACACTACATAACCAGCCTGGCACACAACATAACCAGCCTGGCACACTACATCACCAGCCTGGCACACTACATCACCAGCCTGGCACACAACATAACCAGCCTGGCACACTACATCACCAGCCTGGCACACTACATCACCAGCCTGGCACACTACATCACCAGCCTGGCACACAACATAACCAGCCTGGCACACTACATCACCAGCCTGGCACACAACATAACCAGCCTGGCACACTATATCACCAGCCTGGCACACTACATCACCAGCCTGGCACACTACATCACCAGCCTGGCACACTACATAACCAGCCTGGCACACTACATCACCAGCCTGGCACACTACATCACCAGCCTGGCACACTTCATAACCAGCCTGGCACACTACATAACCAGCCTGGCACACAACATAACCAGCCTGGCATGCCACATCACCAGCCTGGCACACTACATCACCAGCCTGGCACACTACATCACCAGCCTGGCACACTTCATAACCAGCCTGGCACACTTCATAACCAGCCTGGCATGCCACATCACCAGCCTGGCATGCCACATCACCAGCCTGGCATGCCTCATCACCAACACTGGCACGCTATATCACCAACCCTGGCACACCACATCACCAACCCTGGCACACCACATCGCCAACCCTGGCACACTATATCACCAACCCTGGCACACTATATCACCAACCCTGGCACACCACATCGCCAACCCTGGCACACCACATCGCCAACCCTGGCACACTATATCACCAACCCTGGCACACCACATCACCAACCATGGCACACCACATCACCAACACATCTCCTGACCTTGTCCCAATCTCAGCACCTCCGGCCTGGTGATGCTCCAATTATATCAATACCTGGTCTCAAGGTCTAACCTGCCACATGCTGGGAAGTATTTTTTTTTGTCGGGGGGAGCTGCATTCAGTCTGCCTGATCTGACACATGGAGGAGTATTCAGCAAGTCTCCCTTTGGCACTTTCTGTAAGGCGCAGCAGTCTGTTCTTTCGGTAGGAGGGAGATTGTACAAATTCTGGGTCACCCATTCCTTGGAGTCTGTCTATCCATTGTGCTACATGCCTGGCAGTTAAAGGGTCAATGTTAAAGGACAACTGTAGGTAGTCTGCATCAAGTGTAGGCATGTGAAACAGAAATACTAATGAAAGAATACAGATAAATTACCTTACTGCACACCTTCTATGCTCCGTATAGCTCTATCAGGGGGCAGACATGTTGTTTAGAATCTTTGCTCTGTATAGCTCTATCGGGGCGGACATGTTGTTTAGAATCTTTGCTCTGTATAGCTCTATCAGGGGGCAGACATGTTGTTTAGAATCTTTGCTCTGTATAGCTCTATCAGGGGTGGACATGTTTAGAATCTTTGCTCTGTATAGCTCTATCAGGGGGCGGACATGTTGTTTATAATCTTTGCTCTGTATAGCTCTATCAGGGGGCAGACATGTTGTTTAGAATCTTTGCTCTGTATAGCTCTATCAGGGGTGGACATGTTTAGAATCTTTGCTCTGTATAGCTCTATCAGGGGCCAGACATGTTGTTTACAATCTTTGCTCTGTATAGCTCTATCAGGGGGCAGACATGTTGTTTAGAATCTTTGCTCTGTATAGCTCTATCAGGGGTGGACATGTTTAGAATCTTTGCTCTGTATAGCTCTATCAGGGGGCGGACATGTTGTTTATAATCTTTGCTCTGTATAGCTCTATCAGTGGGCGGACATGTTGTTTAGAATCTTTGCTCTGTATAGCTCTATCAGGGGGCGGACATGTTGTTTAGAATCTTTGCTATGTATAGCTCTATCAGGGGGCAGACATGTTGGTTAGAATCTTTGCTCCGTATAGCTCTATCAGGGGCAGACATGTTGGTTAGAATCTTTGCTCCGTATAGCTCTATCAGGGGGCAGACATGTTGGTTAGAATCTTTGCTCTGTATAGCTCTATCAGGGGGTGGACATGTTGTTTAGAATCTTTGCTCTGTATAGCTCTATCAGGGGGTGGACATGTTGTTTAGAATCTTTGCTCTGTATAGCTCTATCAGGGGGCAGACATGTTGTTTAGAATCTTTGCTCTGTATAGCTCTATCAGGGGGTGGACATGTTGTTTAGAATCTTTGCTCTGTATAGCTCTATCAGGGGGCAGACATGTTGTTTAGAATCTTTGCTCTGTATAGCTCTATCAGGGGGTGGACATGTTGTTTAGAATCTTTGCTCTGTATAGCTCTATCAGGGGGCGGACATGTTGTTTAGAATCTTTACTCTGTATAGCTCTATCAGGGGCCGGACATGTTGTTTAGAATCTTTGCTCTGTATAGCTCTATCAGGGACGGACATGTTGTTTAGAATCTTTGCTCTGTATAGCTCTATCAGGGACGGACATGTTGTTTAGAATCTTTGCTCTGTATAGCTCTATCAGGGGGCGGACATGTTGTTTAGAATCTTTGCTCTGTATAGCTCTATCGGGGCAGACATGCTGTTTAGAATCTTTGCTCTGTATAGCTCTATCGGGGCAGACATGTTGTTAGAATCTTTGCTCTGTATAGCTCTATCAGAGGGCAGACATGTTGTTTAGAATTGTTGCTCTGTATAGCTCTATCAGGGGGCAGACATGTTGTTAGAATGTTTGCTCTGTATAGCTCTATCAGGGGCGGACATGTTTATATTCTGGGTCAGATCTTCCTTCATCTGACCCAACATGTGTGCCCCCTGATCAGGGCCGTCTTTAATAGTGATTGGACCCTGGGCAAGCATTTGCTTGGGCCCCCTGGACCCTGCCCCCTCCCCTGCATGCAATCCCGCCATCCATCGCAATGTTACCCCCCCCCCCCACACACATATGCCATAATTGTTGTGCCATTCAGATGCCAGTAATATTGTGCCTTTCAGATGCCAGTAATATTGTGCCATTCAGAGCGCAGTATTATTGTGCCTTTTAGATGCCAGTATTATTGTGCCAGTCAGAGCCCAGTAATATTGTGCCAGTCAGAGCCCAGTAATATTGTGCCATTCAGAGCCCAGTAATATTGTGCCAGTCAGATGCCCAGGAATATTGTGCCAGTCAGAGACCAGGAATATTGTGCCAGTCAGAGCCCAGTAATATTGTGCCAGTCAGAGCCCAGTAATATTGTGCCAGTCAGATGCCCAGTAATATTGTGCCAGTCAGACCCCAGTAATATTGTGCCAGTCAGATGCCCAGGAATATTGTGCCAGTCAGAGCCCAGGAATATTGTGCCAGTCAGAGCCCAGGAATATTGTGCCAGTCAGATACCAGGAATATTGTGAAATTCAGACCCCAGTAATATTGTGCCAGTCAGATGCCTGTAATATTGTGCCAGTCAGATGCCTGCAATAATGTGCCAGTCAGATGCCTGCAATATTGTGCCAGTCAGATGCGTGCAATATTGGGCCAGTCAGATGCCTGCAATATTGGGCCAGTCAGAGCCCAGTAATAATGTGCCAGTCAGATACCAGTAATATTGTGCCAGTCAGATACCAGTAATATTGTGCCAGTCAGATACCAGTTATATTGTGCCAGTCAGATACCAGGAATATTGTGCCTGTCAGAGGCCTGGAATATTCTGCCAGTCAGATGCCTGGAATATTATGCCAGTCAGATGCCTGTAATAGTGTACCAGTCAGAGTCCAGGAATATTGTGCCAGTCAGATGCCTGTAATATTATGCCAGTCAGATGCCTGTAATATTATGCCAGTCAGATGCCTGTAATAGTGTGCCAGTCAGATGCCTGTAATAGTGTGCCAGTCAGAGGCCAGGAATATTGTGCCAGTAGGAGATGCCTGTAATATTGTGCCAGTCAGATGCCTGTAATATTATGCCAGTCAGATGCCTGTAATAGTGTGCCAGTCAGAGGCCAGGAATATTGTGCCAGTCAGATGCCTGTAATATTGTGCCAGTCAGAGCCCAGTAATATTGTGCCAGTCAGAGCCCAGTAATATTGTGCCAGCCAGATGCCCAGTAATATTGTGCCAGCCAGATGCCCAGTAATATTGTGCCAGTCAGATGCCCAGTATTATTGTGCCAGTCAGAGCCCAGTAATATTGTGCCAGCCAGATGCCCAGTAATTTTGTGCCAGCCAGATGCCCAGTAATTTTGTGCCAGCCAGATGCCCAGTAATATTGTGCCAGCCAGATGCCCAGTAATATAGTGCCAGCCAGATGCCTGTAATATTATGCCAGCCAGATGCCCAGTATTATTGTGCCAGTCAGATGCCCAGTATTATTGTGCCAGCCAGAGCCCAGTAATATTGTGCCAGCCAGATGCCCAGTAATATTATGCCAGTCAGAGCCCAGTAATATAGTGCCAGCCAGATGCCTGTAATATTATGAAAGCCAGATGCCCAGTAATATTGTGCCAGCCAGATGCCCAGTAATATTGTGCCAGCCAGATGCCCAGTAATATAGTGCCAGCCAGATGCCCAGTAATATAGTGCCAGCCAGATGCCTGTAATATTGTGCCAGCCAGATGCCCAGTAATATTGTGCCAGCCAGATGCCCAGTAATATTGTGCCAGCCAGATGCCCAGTAATATAGTGCCAGCCAGATGCCTGTAATATTATGCCAGTCAGAGCCCAGTAATATAGTGCCAGCCAGATGCCTGTAATATTATGCCAGTCAGAGCCCAGTAATATAGTGCCAGCCAGATGCCTGTAATATTATGCCAGTCAGAGCCCAGTAATATAGTGCCAGCCAGATGCCTGTAATATTATGCCAGCCAGATGCCCAGTATTATTGTGCCAGTCAGATGCCCAGTAATATAGTGCCAGCCAGATGCCTGTAATATTGTGCCAGTCAGAGCCCAGTAATATAGTGCCAGCCAGATGCCTGTAATATTATGCCAGCCAGATGCCCAGTATTATTGTGCCAGTCAGAGCCCAGTATTATTGTGCCAGTCAGAGCCCAGTAATATTGTGCCAACCAGAGCCCATTAATATTGTGCCAGCCAGAGCCCAGTAATATTGTGCCAGCCAGATGCCCAGTATTATTGTGCCAGTCAGAGCCCAGTATTATTGTGCCAGTCAGAGCCCAGTATTATTGTGCCAGTCAGAGCCCAGTAATATTGTGCCAGCCAGAGCCCAGTAATATAGTGCCAGCCAGATGCCTGTAATATTATGCCAGTCATAGCCCAGTAATATAGTGCCAGCCAGATGCCCAGTATTATTGTGCCAGTCAGAGCCCAGTATTATTGTGCCAGTCAGATGCCTGTAATATTATGCCAGTCAGAGCCCAGTAATATAGTGCCAGCCAGATGCCTGTAATATTATGCCAGCCAGATGCCCAGTAATATAGTGCCAGCCAGATGCCTGTAATATTATGCCAGTCAGAGCCCAGTAATATAGTGCCAGCCAGATGCCTGTAATATTATGCCAGCCAGATGCCCAGTAATATTGTGCCAGCCAGATGCCCAGTAATATAGTGCCAGCCAGATGCCCAGTAATATAGTGCCAGCCAGATGCCTGTAATATTGTGCCAGCCAGATGCCCAGTAATATTGTGCCAGCCAGATGCCCAGTAATATAGTGCCAGCCAGATGCCTGTAATATTATGCCAGTCAGAGCCCAGTAATATAGTGCCAGCCAGATGCCTGTAATATTATGCCAGTGAGAGCCCAGTAATATAGTGCCAGCCAGATGCCTGTAATATTATGCCAGCCAGATGCCCAGTATTATTGTGCCAGTCAGATGCCCAGTAATATAGTGCCAGCCAGATGCCTGTAATATTGTGCCAGTCAGAGCCCAGTAATATAGTGCCAGCCAGATGCCTGTAATATTATGCCAGCCAGATGCCCAGTATTATTGTGCCAGTCAGAGCCCAGTAATATTGTGCCAGCCAGAGCCCAGTAATATTGTGCCAGCCAGATGCCCAGTATTATTGTGCCAGTCAGAGCCCAGTATTATTGTGCCAGTCAGAGCCCAGTAATATTGTGCCAGTCAGAGCCCAGTAATATTGTGCCAGCCAGAGCCCAGTAATATAGTGCCAGCCAGATGCCTGTAATATTATGCCAGTCAGAGCCCAGTAATATAGTGCCAGCCAGATGCCTGTAATATTATGCCAGCCAGATGCCCAGTATTATTGTGCCAGTCAGAGCCCAGTACTATTGTGCCAGCCAGAGCCCAGTACTATTGTGCCAGCCAGAGCCCAGTAATATAGTGCCAGCCAGATGCCTGTAATATTATGCCAGTCAGAGCCCAGTAATATAGTGCCAGCCAGATGCCTGTAATATTATGCCAGCCAGATGCCCAGTAATATTGTGCCAGTCAGAGCCCAGTAATATTGTGCCAGTCAGAGCCCAGTAATATTGTGCCAGCCAGAGCCCAGTAATATTGTGCCAGCCAGATGCCCAGGAATATAGTGCCAGTCAGCCCCCCCCCCCCCCCGTACTTACATGATCCTGCTCCGTGTCCCCTGCCGGATGTCTCCTCCGTGCAGTCTTCCCTCTTGCACGGAGGAGGGAAACGGTCACATCCGTTTTTTTTTTGTTGTTTTTTTCCGGCCGTCGCATCCAGCGGACTTGCCGGAAAAAAGCGTTCACAACCGCAATGCGCTGTGAACGCGGCAAGCAGGGGCTGGGGGCCCACGGGACAGCTGCCTTGGGGCCCCCCAGGAGTAACTGGGCCCAGGGCAGCTGCCCCGTTTGCCCCGCGTTAAAGACGGCCCTGCCCCTGATAGAGCTATACAGAGCAAAGAGGGCTGAATAATATGCTTTATTTCTATTCTTTCATTAAAGTATTTATATTTCAGATATCTACACTTGATACAATCTTTCAGTTATACAGAGGTTTTTCAGCAGTGGCCCCTGTAATACACTGCAGCTGACTGGCTCTCATCCATAGTCATGGCTCATCATTGTATAATTATATCCCAGCCTCTGTGGCCCCTGTAATACACTGCAGCTGACTGGCTCTCATCCATAGTCATGGCTCATCATTGTATAATTATATCCCAGCCTCTGTGGCCCCTGTAATACACTGCAGCTGACTGGCTCTCATCCATAGTCATGGCTCATCATTGTATAATTATATCCCAGCCTCTGTGGCCCCTGTAGAGCCTGGGGAGGAGGTCTCCCCTGTGTTGGGCCCTTTTCAGACCTGCTTTGTCCCTCTCTCTGTTTATAGGAGTCTCAGTCTGATGTACAGTCCGGGTAGAAGCAGAGGCAAGTCTCTAAAGCTCTCTCTCCAAAGCAGGACTCTCCAAACCTCTTTTCCTAACCCCTCCTTGCAGGCTGCTACTGCCAGGGTGACCCTCTCCCCGCAGTGCTATGGTGGGCTCCAGCTGATGTTCCTGTCACTTGATTTTCTTCTCCTGTGTTCCACCCATCATTAGGATCTCCTAAGTCTCCTGCTCCATTCCTGTGTCATTGGTCAGTCTTCGCATGCTTAGCCCTCCACTATCCTGCCTACATCCCACCCCATGGCTCCATCTCTTTCCTCCTTTCCAGGCTCCTTGGATTGACTCTCCTGCTCGGCATGGAATGCTCTTTGTACCCCCTGCTCTCTGTTCGTCGGAGCCACAGAGTGTCTATGTTCATCCTTTCTCTGTGTCTCTCCCCCCCCCCCCCCCCCAGTGCCAGACGCCCCAGTTATTGACACTCAGCGGACGTACTCCTACGACCAGATCTTCCTCAGCTGGCGGCTCCCCCAGGACTCCGCTCCGGCCTGGCACTACACAGTGGAGTACCGCAAGACAGACTCCAAACACAAAGGCCTTAAACTGTGGCAGAGGCGGGAGGAGGTGTGGGGTCTAAGCACAGTGCTGGAGGGTCCAGACGTGGATAGCGTGTATGTACTGAGAGTACGAGGTTACAACAAGGCTGGATATGGCGAATACAGTGAAGATATCTATTTACACACCCCACCTGCACCAGGTAAAAAGGGCACCTATCACCCCTCCCTCCCCCTCATCAGGGAACCATGGGCTATCCCACCACAGCACCACATACTGTGAATGTAGAAGATAAAGGCATCTGTGTGTCTTCTGCTCATGACATCACCTGTAATTTGCATACAACACACCGCAGACTCATTTAAAACAAATAAAGGTCACCTTAATATGTATACAAATACCCATGTTCCACTAAAGCTTGTATAAGTAATATCCAGTTACCCCGCTTCTAACCCGCTCCCTGATCACGTATAATCCACAACCCAAAAAAACCCCACCGGCTTCAAATGCACCACCAAAGTAGCAAGGGCGTCGGACACGTGGTCCTGATCCTCTCTTAGTCCACTCAATATACCCCACATTGGGGCATAAAGCTGATCTGCAGAGCAGTATGCAGTGTGCCTACCCAGTATGGCTAATCCAATCGATTTCACGTGGTATACGTGGCCATTCCATAACTTTTATTGGGGTTACTCAGTGGCGGATATAATACGTGATGTATTTATTTACAATTATCCTGTAAACACATATCTTAATAATGAACTAGAATCATTGCCGTTATGGCAAGTTAAACTATTACCATGAAATATTGGCTGATAATATATATTATAACATTTGAATGTGCTTTTTATCTAATTTTCTTTTTTTTTTAATATTATTAGATTGTATTATTTGTTTTCATCCTGTAATTAGCTGCAGAAGTTCACTGGCCCTGTGCCCATGACAGATGCCTTTGGTGGTCTCCAAGGAGGCAGAATTTGACCGATCCCCTGAATCACCAAAATGATCTGATTGGGTCAGAAACTCGGAGCTAAAATAGAGATTATTTTTCATGTGGTTTATTTTCTATATTCACAGTGTGACTTCATGTTCACAGAGTCACAGGAGACCTGACGCTGTGGGTCTCGTAAGATGACGTGAGTTCCGTTAGATGTAGGGAGGGGTCCCCGCGATGGAATCAGGAGCATAGCTCATATTGGGGGGCCATGATGAGCTGCTTTTCAGAGGATGCTCTATATCATCCTCATGGTGGTGGAGGTCCCGATGCTGGCAAGTGGCTAAATGCTTGTAGTTTAGTAGCAGCAGATGGGGGGGGGGGGATCTCTAGCCACAAGTGTCAGCGTGGAATGTTTCGTGGTACCCCCCATCATATCCTACATCACACCCACTGCCACCCTCTGACCCAGCTTTTACCCTCTCACCCGTGCTCTCTCTCTCTCTGTGTCCTCTCTAGTATTAAATTTTTTCCTGGACAGTACCTGTGGTTTCCCTCGTGACCGGCTGGTGGTCAGTAAGGACAGGCGAGCTGTGCGCAGTGTTCCCGGGGTGTCCATGCTCTTTGCGGCAGAGCGTTTAATGACGAGCTGCCACATCTCCATGGAGCTGGTTTTAGGAGATGTGGCGATCACGCAGGGGCGGTATTATTGGGAGTGCTCTGTTGATCCCAGCTCTTATGTGGTTAAAGTTGGTGTGGGGCAGGAGAGCAAACTGCAGGAATTATTCCACACATCGCAGGACGTTGTCAGTCCCAGGTGAGCCACGAATATACAATACACAACCACTGCTGGGTCCACATGCACAGCCACTGGCTGTACCATGTATAGGGCTGCTATCAGTGATTGGCCAGTACACAGAATGCAGAGCAGGGATTGGTCGTCACACGAAATGCAGAGCAGGGATTGGTCGTCACACAGAATGCAGAGCAGGGATTGGTCGTCACACGGAATGCAGAGCAGGGATTGGTCGTCACATGGAATGCAGAGCAGGGATTGGTCGTCACACGGAATGCAGAGCAGGGATTGGTCGTCACACAGAATGCAGAGCAGGGGTTAATCGTCACACAGAATGCAGAGCAGGGATTGGTCGTCACACGGAATGCAGAGCAGGGATTGGTCGTCACACGGAATGCAGAGCAGGGATTGGTCGTCACACGAAATGCAGAGCAGGGATTGGTCGTCACACGGAATGCAGAGCAGGGATTGGTCGTCACATGGAATGCAGAGCAGGGATTGGGTCCTCACACGGAATGCAGAGCAGGGATTGGTCGTCACACGGAATGCAGAGCAGGGAGTGGTCGTCACACGGAATGCAGAGCAGGGGTTAATTGTCACACAGAATGCAGAGCAGGGATTGGTCGTCACACAGAATGCAGAGCAGGGATTGGTCGTCACACGGAATGCAGAGCAGGGATTGGTCGTTACACAGAATGCAGAGCAGGGATTGGTCGTCACACAGAATGCAGAGCAGGGATTGGTCGTTACACAGAATGCAGAGCAGGGGTTGGTCGTCACACAGAATGCAGAGCAGGGGTTGGTCGTCACACAGAATGCAGAGCAGGGGTTGGTCGTCACACAGAATGCAGAGCAGGGATTGGTCGTCACACAGAATGCAGAGCAGGGATTGGTCGTCACACAGAATGCAGAGCAGGGATTGGTCGTCACACGGAATGCAGAGCAGGGGTTGGTCGTCACACAGAATGCAGAGCAGGGGTTGGTCGTTACACAGAATGCAGAGCAGGGATTGGTCGTCACACAGAATGCAGAGCAGGGATTGGTCGTCACACAGAATGCAGAGCAGGGATTGGTCGTCACACAGAATGCAGAGCAGGGATTGGTCGTTACACAGAATGCAGAGCAGGGGTTGGTCGTTACACAGAATGCAGAGCAGGGGTTGGTCGTCACACAGAATGCAGAGCAGGGGTTGGTCGTCACACAGAATGCAGAGCAGGGATTGGTCGTCACACAAAATGCAGAGCAGGGATTGGTCGTCTCACAGAATGCAGAGCAGGGATTGGTCGTCACACAGAATGCAGAGCAGGGATTGGTCGTCACACAGAATGCAGAGCACGGATTGGTTTAGTGCTTTGTATGTTACAGTCAGTGTTTTATAGATTATTTATCCCCAGCAGGTACGATCCTGACAGTGGACATGACTCCGGAGCTGAAGATGCCACACCGGACGTGGCTCCTGCCTTCTCCTTCCTGACCATTGGGATGGGGAAGATCCTGCAGCCTCATGGCTCCCCGCCCTCCTCCAGGGACCCCACGGGCTGCACCATCTCTTTGCCTCCGCGCCTGGGAATTTGCTTGGACTATGAGAAGGGCCGGGTGGCTTTCTATGATGCTGTGTCCCACCGAAGTCTGTGGGAGGGCAGTGTGGACTGCTCGGGACCTGTGTGTCCAGCCTTCTGCTTCATTGGGGGGGGCGCTCTGCAGCTACAGGAGCTGGTGAGCATCAAGCATGAGCGGAAGGTGACTATTGGGGGCTTCACCAAGATGGAGTGACCCCCTTAAACACACAGAGGTACAACACACTGACAGGATCTACAGCTGCTGCAATGAGAAGCTGAGCAGGAAATGGTTAATTGGCCCTAAGGTTGCCGATGGATGGAGCGTCACCGTATGGGCTAGAAAGGGGGAGACTATTGGAAAACTGGTCACTGACCCCGTACCACTGTAATAACGCAGCCTGCCCCATATCCCTGTCATATCTGTCATCACACGGCCCCCCCCGTACCACTATCTGTCATCACACGGGCCCCCCGTACCACTATCTGTCATCACACGGGCCCCCGTACCTCTATCTGTCATCACACGGCCCCCCGTACCACTATCTGTCATCACATGGCCCCCCGTACCTCTATCTGTCATCACATGGCCCCCGTACCTCTATCTGTCATCACATGGCCCCCCGTACCTCTATCTGTCATCACATGGCCCCCCGTACCACTATCTGTCATCACATGGCCCCCATACCACTATCTGTCATCACACGGCCCCCCGTACCACTATCTGTCATCACATGGCCCCCATACCACTATCTGTCATCACACGGCCCCCCTTACCTCTATCTGTCATCACATGGCCCCCATACCACTATCTGTCATCACACGGCCCCCCTTACCTCTATCTGTCATCACACGGGCCCCCGTACCTCTATCTGTCATCACACGGCCCCCCGTACCTCTATCTGTCATCACACGGCCCCCCGTACCTCTATCTGTCATCACACGGCCCCCCGTACCTCTATCTGTCATCACACGGCCCCCCGTACCACTATCTGTCATCACATGGCCCCCGTACCACTATCTGTCATCACAAAGCCCCCCGTACCTCTATCTGTCATCACACGGCCCCCCGTACCTCTATCTGTCATCACACGGCCCCCCGTACCTCTATCTGTCATCACATGGCCCCCGTACCACTATCTGTCATCACACAGCCCCCCGTACCTCTATCTGTCATCACACGGCCCCCCGTACCACTATCTGTCATCACACGGCCCCCCCGTACCTATGTCATCACACGGCCCCCCGTACCTCTATCTGTCATCACACGGGCCCCCGTACCACTATCTGTCATCACACGGCCCCCCATACCTATGTCATCACACGGCCCCCCGTACCTCTATCTGTCATCACACGGCCCCCCCGTACCTATGTCATCACACAGCCCCCCGTACCTCTATCTGTCATCACACGGCCCCCCGTACCACTATCTGTCATCACACAGCCCCCCGTACCTCTATCTGTCATCACACGGCCCCCGTACCACTATCTGTCATCACACGGCCCCCCGTACCTCTATCTGTCATCACACGGCCCCCGTACCTCTATCTGTCATCACACGGGCCCCCGTACCTCTATCTGTCATCACACGGGCCCCCCGTACCACTATCTGTCATCACATGGCCCCCCGTACCTCTATCTGTCATCACACGGCCCCCGTACCTCTATCTGTCATCACACAGCCCCCCCGTAGCACTATCTGTCACACACGGCCCCCCGTACCACTATCTGTCATCACATGGCCCCCCGTACCTCTATCTGTCATCACATGGCCCCCGTACCTCTATCTGTCATCACATGGCCCCCCGTACCTCTATCTGTCATCACACAGCCCCCCCGTAGCACTATCTGTCACACACGGCCCCCCCGTACCTCTATCTGTCATCACACGACCCCAGTACCTCTATCTGTCACACACGGGCCCCCGTACCTCTATCTGTCATCACACGGCCCCCGTACCACTATCTGTCATCACACGGCCCCCGTACCACTATCTGTCATCACACGGCCCCCGTACCTCTATCTGTCATCACATGGCCCCCCCGTAGCACTATCTGTCACACACGGCCCCCCGTACCTCTATCTGTCATCACACGGCCCCCCGTACCTCTATCTGTCATCACACGGCCCCCCGTACCTCTATCTGTCATCACACGGCCCCCCGTACCTCTATCTGTCATCACACGGCCCCCCCGTACCTCTATCTGTCATCACACGGCCCCCGTACCTCTATCTGTCATCACACGGCCCCCCCGTACCTCTATCTGTCATCACACGGCCCCCCGTACCTCTATCTGTCATCACACGGCCCCCATACCACTATCTGTCATCACACGGCCCCCCGTACCACTATCTGTCATCACACGGCCCCCCCCGTACTGCTATCTGTCATCACACAGCCCCCCATACTGCTATCTGTCATCACACGGCCCCCCGTACCACTATATGTCATCACACGGCCCCCCGGTACCTATGTCATCACACGGCCCCCGTACCACTATCTGTCATCACATGGCCCCCCGTACCACTATCTGTCATCACACGGCCCCCCGTACCTCTATCTGTCATCACATGGCCCCCCATACCGCTATCTGTCACACACGGCCCCCCGTACCACTATCTGTCATCACACAGCCCCCCGTACCACTATCTGTCATCACACAGCCCCCCATACAGCTATCTGTCATCACACGGCCCCCCGTACCTCTATCTGTCACACACGGCCCCCCGTACCACTATCTGTCATCACACAGCCCCCCCGTACCACTATCTGTCATCACACAGCCCCCCGTACCACTATCTGTCATCACACGGCCCCCCGTACCACTATCTGTCATCACACTGCCCCCCGTACCACTATCTGTCATCACACGGCCCCCCGTACCACTATCTGTCATCACACGGCCCCCCCGTACCACTATCTATCATCACACGGCCCCCCGTACCACTATATGTCATCACACGGCCCCCCGTACCACTATCTGTCATCACACGGCCCCCCGTACCTCTATCTGTCATCACACGGCCCCCCGTACCTATGTCATCACACGGCCCCCCGGTACCTATGTCATCACACGGCCCCCCGTACCACTATCTGTCATCACACGGCCCCCCTTACCACTATCTGTCATCACATGGCCCCCCGTACCTCTATCTGTCATCACACGGCCCCCCGTACCACTATCTGTCATCACACGGCCCCCCATACCACTATGTCATCACACGGCCCCCCGTAGCACTATCTGTCATCACACGGCCCCCCATACCGCTATCTGTCATCACACGGCCCCCCATACCGCTATCTGTCATCACACGGCCCCCCGTACCTCTATCTGTCATCACACGGCCCCCCGTACCTCTATCTGTCATCACACGGCCCCCCGTACCACTATCTGTCATCACACGACCCCAGTACCTCTATCTGTCATCACACGACCCCCGTACCTCTATCTGTCATCACACGGCCCCCTGTACCACTATTTATCATCAGACGGCCCCCCCGTACCTCTATTTATCATGACACGGCCCCCCGCACCACTATTCTGTTTGTGGCAGTCACTCTCCCCTCATTAAGCTTCTGAGCCTTGGGCTGGACCCACCACAAACCCTGCTGCCCCCACCATATGTCTGCCTATCACTCGTGCCCCCCGCACGGTGTAGAGCGGTGCTGAGTATGGGAAAGTTAATTTGTAAGGTGTAAGAAGTCTTCCTATTTGTACTCACAGCAGATTGTGCTCTTACCGTGTCTGACACACACATGCATGTATACGCAGACACGCATGCACATGTGAAGCTCCTGTGTGGCCCAGGTAGCTGACCATTCTCTTGCATGTGGGTAATACCAGCAGAGACTGCCCCTGTGTCGGGGGTGTCGGGGAATCACTGACTGACAGAGCTATGTACTAAAGGAATAAAGAGTAAACTAGAATCCTTTCATTCTCTGTCCTGTTTACCCTCTGGGTGAGAGTGACGCTGGGTATGTGGTGGGAGAGAGAGTGACCCAGGACTGGGGGTAACGCTGGGTATGGGGTGGGAGAGAGAGTGACCCAGGACTGGTGGTAACGCTGGGTATGTGGTGGGAGAGAGAGTGACCCAGGACTGGGGGTAACGCTGGGTATGTGGTGGGAGAGAGAGTGACCCAGGACTGGGGGTAACGCTGGGTATGTGGTGGGAGAGAGAGTGACCCAGGACTGGGGGTAACGCTGGGTATGGGGTGGGAGAGAGAGTGACCCAGGACTGGGGGTAACGCTGGGTATGGGGTGGAAGAGAGAGTGACCCAGGACTGGGGGTAACGCTGGGTATGGGGTGGGAGAGAGAGTGACCCAGGATTGGGGGTCACGCTGGGTATGGGGTAGGAGAGAGAGTGACCCAGGACTGGGGGTAATGCTGGTTATGGGGTAGGAGTAAGAGTGACCCAGGACTGGGGGTAATGCTGGGTATGGGGTGGGAGAGAGAGTGACCCAGGACTGGGGGTAACGCTGGGTATGGGGTGGGAGAGAGAGTGACCCAGGACTGGGGGTAACGCTGGGTATGGGGTGGGAGAGAGAGTGACCCAGGATTGGGGGTCACGCTGGGTATGGGGTAGGAGAGAGAGTGACCCAGGACTGAGGGTAATGCTGGTTATGGGGTAGGAGTAAGAGTGACCCAGGATTGGGGGTCACACTGGGTATGTGGTGGGAGAGAGAGTGACCCAGGACTGGGGGTAATGCTGGGTATGTGGTGGGAGAGAGAGTGACCCAGGACTGGGGGTAACGCTGGGTATGGGGTGGGAGAGAGAGTGACCCAGGACTGGGGGTAATGCTGGGTATGGGGTAGGAGAGAGAGTGACCCAGGATTGGGGGTCACGCTGGGTATGGGGTAGGAGAGAGAGTGACCCAGGATTGGGAGTAACGCTGGGTATGGGGTAGGAGAGAGAGTGACCCAGGATTGGGGGTAACGCTGGGTATGGGGTAGGAGAGAGAGTGACCCAGGACTGGGGGTAACGCTGGGTATGTGGTAGGAGAGAGAGTGACCCAGGACTGGGGGTAACGCTGGGTATGGGGTAGGAGAGAGAGTGACCCAGGATTGGGGGTCACGCTGGGTATGTGGTAGGAGAGAGAGTGACCCAGGATTGGGGGTAACGCTGGGTATGGGGTGGGAGAGAGAGTGACCCAGGACTGGGGGTAATGCTGGTTATGGGGTAGGAGAGAGAGTGACCCAGGATTGGGGGTCACACTGGGTATGTGGTGGGAGAGAGTGTGACCCAGGACTGGGGTTAATGCTGGGTATGGGGTGGGAGAGAGAGTGATCCAGGACTGGGGGTAATGCTGATTATGGGGTAGGAGAGAGAGTGACCCAGGATTGGGGGTAACGCTGGGTATGGGGTGGGAGAGAGAGTGACCCAGGATTGGGAGTAACGCTGGGTATGGGGTGGGAGAGAGAGTGACCCAGGACTGGGGGTAACGCTGGGTATGGGGTAGGAGAGAGAGTGACCCAGGATTGGGGGTAACGCTGGGTATGGGGTGGGAGAGAGAGTGACCCAGGACTGGGGGTAAATCTGGGTATGGGGTAGGAGAGAGAGTGACCCAGGACTGGGGGTAATGCTGGTTATGGGGTAGGAGAGAGAGTGACCCAGGATTGGGGGTAACGCTGGGTATGTGGTAGGAGAGAGAGTGACCCAGGATTGGGGGTAACGCTGGGTATGGGGTGGGAGAGAGAGTGACCCAGGACTGGGGGTAACGCTGGGTATGGGGTAGGAGAGAGAGTGACCCAGGATTGGGGGTAACGCTGGGTATGGGGTGGGAGAGAGAGTGACCCAGGATTGGGGGTAACGCTGGGTATGGGGTGGGAGAGAGAGTGACCCAGGACTGGGGGTAAATCTGGGTATGGGGTAGGAGAGAGAGTGACCCAGGACTGGGGGTAATGCTGGTTATGGGGTAGGAGAGAGAGTGACCCAGGATTGGGGGTAACGCTGGGTATGGGGTGGGAGAGAGAGTGACCCAGGACTGGGGGTAACGCTGGGTATGGGGTAGGAGAGAGAGTGACCCAGGACTGGGGGTAATGCTGGTTATGGGGTAGGAGAGAGAGTGACCCAGGATTGTCACTGTACATGCCTCCTTCCAATCCCAGTCACCTACCAGGCACGACCTCTAGAGAGCAGCATCTCCCAAGGTAACGGTATAGATCAGTGCAACTGACTCCCTGCCAGCCCTGGACAAATAACCCTGCCCTGCCAGCCCCGGACTAGTAACCCTGCCCTGCTAGCCCCAGACTAGTAACCCTGCCCTGCCAGCCCTGGACTAGTAACTCTGCCCTGCCAGCCCCATACTAGTAACCCTGCCCTGCTAGCCCAAGACTAGTAACCCTGCCCTGCCAGCCCCAGACTAATAACCCTGCCCTGGACTAGTAACCCTGCCCTGCCAGCCCCATACTAGTAACCCTGCCCTGGACTAGTAACCCTGCCCTGCCAGCCCCATACTAGTAACCCTGCCCTGGACTAGTAACCCTGCCCTGCTAGCCCCATACTAGTAACCTTGCCCTGCCAGCCCCATACTAGTAACCCTGCCCTGGACTAGTAACCCTGCCCTACTAGCTCCATACTAGTAACCCTGCCCTGCCAGCCCCATACTACTAGTAACCCTGCCCTGGACTGGTAACCCTGCCCTGCCAGCCCCATACTAGTAACCCTGCCCTGGACTAGTAACCCTGCCCTGCTAGCCCGATACTAGTAACCTTGCCCTGCCAGCCCCATACTAGTAACCCTGCCCTGCCAGCCCCATAATAGTAACCCTGCCCTGCCAGCCCTGGACTAGTAACTCTGCCCTGCCAGCCCCATAATAGTAACCCTGCCCTGGACTAGTAACCCTGCCCTGCCAGCCCCATACTAGTAACCCTGCCCTGGACTAGTAACCCTAGTAATTTTGCAAAGATCAAGATGAAACTTGCTTCTATTCATTTAAATGTGTGAAAGAAAATAAATGCCCCCCCCGATCAGTCTGGGTCCCGGGGGCTCCCTTAATGTCCCCAGACATCATAAATAATAAGTAAAAATGATCTGAACTCTACCTACTTCCCTTGGTCAGATGGCTGCTCGGATTACATTCTGCCATCATAACATGTACACGGCAAACACGGGTGGTGAAGATCACAGTATTCACGGTACAGGGTCACAGATATGACTCAAATATTTTATATTTTATTTCTCAAAAATAAACGAAACATGTAAATCCTGGATGAACGGGCAAATAACACATCCAATGTGCGCACCAGGTGACGTAATAACACATCCAATGTGCGCACCAGGTGACGTAATAACACATCCAATGTGCGCACCAAGTGACGTTATAACACATCCAATGTGCGCACCAGGTGACGTAATAATACATCCAATGTGCGCACCAGGTGACGTAATAATACATCCAATGTGCGCACCAAGTGACGTAATAATACATCCAATGTGCGCACCAAGTGACGTAATAACACATCCAATGTGCGCACCAGGTGACGTAATAACACATCCAATGTGGGCACCAAGTGACGTAATAACACATCCAATGTGCGCACCAAGTGACGTTATAACACATCCAATGTGCGCACCAAGTGACGTAATAACACATCCAATGTGCGCACCAAGTGACGTAATAACACATCCAATGTGCGCACCAGGTGACGTAATAACACATCCAATGTGCGCACCAGGTGACGTAATAACACATCCAATGTGCGCACCAGGTGACGTAATAACACATCCAATGTGCGCACCAGGTGACGTAATAACACATCCAATGTGCGCACCAGGTGACGTAATAACACATCCAATGTGCGCACCAGGTGACGTAATAACACATCCAATGTGCACACCAGGTGACGTAATAACACATCCAATGTGCGCACCAGGTGACGTAATGTGCGCACCAGGTGACGTAATAACACATCCAATGTGCGCACCAGGTGACGTAATAACACATCCAATGTGCGCACCAGGTGACGTAATAACACATCCAATGTGCGCACCAAGTGACGTAATAACACATCCAATGTGCGCACCAAGTGACGTAATAACACATCCAATGTGCGCACCAAGTGACGTAATAACACATCCAATGTGCGCACCAGGTGACGTAATAACACATCCAATGTGCGCACCAAGTGACGTAATAACACATCCAATGTGCGCACCAAGTGACGTAATAACACATCCAATGTGCGCACCAAGTGACGTTATAACACATCCAATGTGCGCACCAGGTGACGTAATAACACATCCAATGTGCGCACCAAGTGACGTAATAACACATCCAATGTGCGCACCAGGTGACGTAATAACACATCCAATGTGCGCACCAGGTGACGTAATAACACATCTAATGTGTGCACCAGGTGACGTAATAATACATCCATAATAACACATCCAATGTGCGCACCAAGTGACGTTATAATACATCCAATGTGCGCACCAAGTGACGTAATAACACATCCAATGTGCGCACCAAGTGACGTAATAACACATCCAATGTGCGCACCAAGTGACGTAATAACACATCCAATGTGCGCACCAAGTGACGTAATAACACATCCAATGTGCGCACCAGGTGACGTAATAACACATCCAATGTGCGCACCAGGTGACGTTATAATACATCCAATGTGCGCACCAGGTGACGTAATAACACATCCAATGTGCGCACCAGGTGACGTAATAATACATCCAATGTGCGCACCAGGTGACGTAATAACACATCCAATGTGCGCACCAGGTGACGTAATAACACATCCAATGTGCGCACCAAGTGACGTAAAAACACATCCAATGTGCGCACCAGGTGACGTTATAATACATCCAATGTGCGCACCAAGTGACGTAATAACACATCCAATGTGCGCACCAAGTGACGTAATAACACATCCAATGTGCGCACCAGGTGACGTAATAACACATCCAATGTGCGCACCAGGTGACGTTATAATACATCCAATGTGCGCACCAAGTGACGTAATAACACATCCAATGTGCGCACCAAGTGACGTAATAACACATCCAATGTGCGCACCAGGTGACGTAATAACACATCCAATGTGCGCACCAAGTGACGTAATAACACATCCAATGTGCGCACCAGGTGACGTTATAACACATCCAATGTGTGCACCAGGTGACGTAATAACACATCCAATGTGCGCACCAAGTGACGTAATAACACATCCAATGTGCGCACCAAGTGACGTTATAACACATCCAATGTGCGCACCAGGTGACGTAATAATACATCCAATGTGCGCACCAAGTGACGTAATAACACATCCAATGTGCGCACCAGGTGACGTTATAACACATCCAATGTGCGCACCAGGTGACGTAATAATACATCCAATGTGCGCACCAAGTGACGTAATAACACATCCAATGTGCGCACCAGGTGACGTAATAACACATCCAATGTGCGCACCAGGTGACGTAATAATACATCCAATGTGCGCACCAGGTGACGTAATAATACATCCAATGTGCGCACCAAGTGACGTAATAACACATCCAATGTGCGCACCAGGTGACGTAATAACACATCCAATGTGCGCACCAGGTGACGTAATAACACATCCAATGTGCGCACCAGGTGACGTAATAACACATCCAATGTGCGCACCAGGTGACGTAATAACACATCCAATGTGCGCACCAGGTGACGTAATAACACATCCAATGTGCGCACCAGGTGACGTTATAATACATCCAATGTGCGCACCAGGTGACGTAATAACACATCCAATGTGCGCACCAGGTGACGTAATAACACATCCAATGTGCGCACCAAGTGACGTAATAACACATCCAATGTGCGCACCAGGTGACGGAATAACACATCCAATGTGCGCACCAAGTGACGTAATAACACATCCAATGTGCGCACCAGGTGACGTAATAACACATCCAATGTGCGCACCAAGTGACGTAATAACACATCCAATGTGCGCACCAGGTGACGTTATAATACATCCAATGTGCGCACCAAGTGACGTAATAACACATCCAATGTGCGCACCAGGTGACGTTATAATACATCCAATGTGCGCACCAAGTGACGTAATAACACATCCAATGTGCGCACCAGGTGACGTAATAACACATCCAATGTGCGCACCAGGTGACGTAATAACACATCCAATGTGCGCACCAAGTGACGTAATAACACATCTAATGTGCGCACCAGGTGACGTAATAACACATCCAATGTGCGCACCAGGTGACGTAATAACACATCCAATGTGCGCACCAGGTGACGTAATAATACATCCAATGTGCGCACCAGGTGACGTAATAACACATCCAATGTGCGCACCAGGTGACGTAATAACACATCCAATGTGCGCACCAGGTGACGTTATAACACATCCAATGTGTGCACCAGGTGACGTAATAACACATCCAATGTGCGCACCAGGTGACGTAATAACACATCCAATGTGCGCACCAGGTGACGTAATAACACATCCAATGTGCGCACCAGGTGACGTAATAACACATCCAATGTGCGCACCAAGTGACGTAATAATACATCCAATGTGCGCACCAGGTGACGTAATAACACATCCAATGTGCGCACCAGGTGACGTAATAACACATCCAATGTGCGCACCAAGTGACGTAATAACACATCCAATGTGCGCACCAAGTGACGTAATAACACATCCAATGTGCGCACCAGGTGACGTAATAACACATCCAATGTGCGCACCAGGTGACGTAATAACACATCCAATGTGCGCACCAGGTGACGTAATAACACATCCAATGTGCGCACCAAGTGACGTAATAACACATCCAATGTGTGCACCAAGTGACGGAATAACACATCCAATGTGCGCACCAGGTGACGTTATAACACATCCAATGTGCGCACCAAGTGACGTAATAACACATCCAATGTGCGCACCAGGTGACGTTATAATACATCCAATGTGCGCACCAGGTGACGTACTAACACATCCAATGTGCGCACCAGGTGACGTAATAATACATCCAATGTGCGCACCAGGTGACGTAATAACACATCCAATGTGCGCACCAAGTGACGTAATAACACATCCAATGTGCGCACCAGGTGACGTAATAATACATCCAATGTGCGCACCAGGTGACGTAATAATACATCCAATGTGCGCACCAGGTGACGTAATAACACATCCAATGTGCGCACCAGGTGACGTAATAACACATCCAATGTGCGCACCAGGTGACGTAATAATACATCCAATGTGCGCACCAGGTGACGTAATAACACATCCAATGTGCGCACCAGGTGACGTAATAACACATCCAATGTGCGCACCAGGTGACGTAATAACACATCCAATGTGCGCACCAGGTGACGTAATAACACATCCAATAATGAATTCGACAAAGATGTATAAACCGACATGGGACTAGTTTCGGTTTACGAAGAGAGAACGTACATCAATTAAAACTCAGTTGTTCCACGCATGCGCACTTTTGGAACGCAATCGAATGAATGAAACGCATGAAAATCATTTACACATGCGCAGATTAGGATTCCTTACCTGTGATCGCAATTAGAATTGATTAGATAGGACTGGATTGGACAATGGGAGGGGAGGGGGCATGTATATATACTTGTGTAGCTACTGTTTTTCTCTAGACATTCATTTAGCACCTGACTCCTGAGGAAGTCTATATAGACGAAACGCGTCGAGTCCAGGTGTTTTTAAACCTTAGATATTTTTTATCTTTTACTACATTGAATGCTTTGGACTGCTACGTTGATACCCCAATTGATTCCATCTTCAAGGAACTTCAGAAGCCGATGACGCAGCCCGACAACGCTTTTTCTATCCTTCGGGAATTGTTCCAGTCAGGGGTAATCCACATTGCAGTAGTGCCTTTTCTGCACATAGAGCTGGTTCTCTATGTGCATCGAATTTTGTGAGTTTTCATACAATAAATTTTACATGAATTATTGATATTGGCAGTGCTACACTATTGTATATTTTCTTTCCTTGTTCCTGTTTACCCATTGGTCCATATCCGAGGGAGTACCCTGTCCACATCTAGACTTCATTAGACGGTGTCAAGATATCCTGTATTTTTTCTGGTGTTTCTTTGGGAATTGAGGACATCCCTGCAGAGATATATATTGAAGGAGAGTATTGCTGTTGCTCTATCTTTTGTATTACGTGTTACGCGTATACACATATACATATTTGTTGTTCTCAGTGATATTACATGACACAGAGAGAATGGGTAGCCCTTAGTATAGGGCTCCAGCGGTGACTCATGTGAGGGATGCGGAGGCTATACCCCTAGGGGGGAGACATCATATAGGGACAGGCGGAGAAAAAACAAGTTAATGGCAATAGCTGATAAACATATAAAACAAAACAAGTAAATACAACAGATCCAAGAAAACTGCGGAATCATGGACCAAACAGTCAGTGAAGATCTGCGGGGATAATCCATCTGCTGCTCTCTGCAGCCTGGAGGGGATTTGACTTTTGTGATGGCCAATTATACTTAGGTTTCAGTCACAGAAAATCCTGCAGATTCCTTAGCAGGGGTTCACAGATTCATGATTGTAAGCTCCTGGGTCAACATTACTGCCCATATTAACACAGTGTGTGAAATTCCCACAGATAAGAACAAGAGTCAGAACAATTGCAGTATTATCCTGTGCAAACAGCCAGTAATCTCCATACCATCACATCACTCAGTATACACAGCGTGCACAGCCAGCGGACACTCAATATACACAGCGTGCCCAGCCAGCGGACACTCAGTATACACAGCGTGCACAGCCAGCGGACACTCAATATACACAGCGTGCCCAGCCAGCGTACACTCAGTATACACAGCGTGCACAGCCAGCGGACACTCAGTATACACAGCGTGCACAGCCAGCGGACACTCAGTATACACAGGGTGCACAGCCAGCAGACACTCAGTATACACAGCGTGCACAGCCAGCGGACACTCAATATACACAGCGTGCCCAGCCAGCGTACACTCAGTATACACAGCGTGCACAGCCAGCGGACACTCAGTATACACAGCATGCACAGCCAGCGGACACTCAATATACACAGCGTGCCCAGCCAGCGGACACTCAGTATACACAGCGTGCACAGCCAGCGGACACTCAGTATACACAGCATGCACAGCCAGCAGACACTCAGTATACACAGCGTGCACAGCCAGCGGACACTCAGTATACACAGCGTACACAGCCAGCGGACACTCAGTATACACAGCGTGCACAGCCAGCAGACACTCAGTATACACAGCGTGCCCAGCCAGCGGACACTCAGTATACACAGCATGCACAGCCAGCAGACACTCAGTATACACAGCGTGCCCAGCCAGCGGACACTCAGTATACACAGCGTGCCCAGCCAGCGGACACTCAGCATACACAGCATGCACAGCCAGCCGACACTCAGTATACACAGCATGCACAGCCAGCGGACACTCAATATACACAGCGTGCCCAGCCAGCGGACACTCAGTATACACAGCATGCACAGCCAGCGGACACTCAATATACACAGCGTGCCCAGCCAGCCGACACTCAGTATACACAGCATGCACAGCCAGCGGACACTCAATATACACAGCATGCACAGCCAGCGGACACTCAGTATACACAGCATGCACAGCCAGCGGACACTCAGTATACACAGCATGCACAGCCAGCAGACACTCAATATACACAGCGTGCCCAGCCAGCGGACACTCAGTATACACAGCATGCACAGCCAGCAGACACTCAGTATACACAGCATGCACAGCCAGCGGACACTCAGTATACACAGCGTGCACAGCCAGCGGACACTCAGTATACACAGCATGCACAGCCAGCGGACACTCAGTATACACAGCATGCACAGCCAGCCGACACTCAGTATACACAGCGTCCCCAGCCAGCCGACACTCAGTATACACAGCATGCACAGCCAGCGGACACTCAGTATACACAGCATGCACAGCCAGCGGACACTCAGTATACACAGGGTGCACAGCCAGCGGACACTCAGTATACACAGCATGCACAGCCAGCAGACACTCAGTATACACAGCGTGCACAGCCAGCAGACACTCAGTATACACAGCATGCACAGCCAGCGGACACTCAGTATACACAGCGTCCCCAGCCAGCCGACACTCAGTATACACAGCATGCACAGCCAGCAGACACTCAGTATACACAGGGTGCACAGCCAGCGGACACTCAGTATACACAGCATGCACAGCCAGCGGACACTCAGTATACACAGCATGCACAGCCAGCGGACACTCAGTATACACAGCGTCCCCAGCCAGCCGACACTCAGTATACACAGCATGCACAGCCAGCGGACACTCAGTATACACAGCGTACACAGCCAGCGGACACTCAGTATACACAGCATGCACAGCCAGCGGACACTCAGTATACACAGGGTGCACAGCCAGCGGACACTCAGTATACACAGCATGCACAGCCAGCGGACACTCAGTATACACAGCGTACACAGCCAGCGGACACTCAGTATACACAGCATGCACAGCCAGCGTACACTCAGTATACACAGCATGCCCAGCCAGCAGACACTCAGTATACACAGCGTGCACAGCCAGGGGACACTCAGTATACACAGCATGCCCAGCCAGCGGACACTCAGTATACACAGCATGCACAGCCAGCGGACACTCAGTATACACAGCATGCACAGCCAGCGGACACTCAGTATACACAGCATGCACAGCCAGCAGACACTCAGTATACACAGCATGCACAGCCAGCGGACACTCAGTATACACAGCATGCACAGCCAGCGTACACTCAGTATACACAGCATGCACAGCCAGCGGACACTCAGTATACACAGCATGCACAGCCAGCGGACACTCAGTATACACAGCATGCACAGCCAGCAGACACTCAGTATACACAGCATGCACAGCCAGCGGACACTCAGTATACACAGCATGCACAGCCAGCGGACACTCAGTATACACAGCGTGCACAGCCAGCAGACACTCAGTATACACAGCATGCACAGCCAGCGGACACTCAGTATACACAGCATGCACAGCCAGCAGACACTCAGTATACACAGCATGCACAGCCAGCGGACACTCAGTATACACAGCATGCACAGCCAGCGGACACTCAGTATACACAGCGTGCACAGCCAGCGGACACTCAGTATACACAGCGTGCACAGCCAGCAGACACTCAGTATACACAGCATGCACAGCCAGCGGACACTCAGTATACACAGCATGCACAGCCAGCGGACACTCAGTATACACAGCGTGCACAGCCAGCGGACACTCAGTATACACAGCATGCACAGCCAGCGGACACTCAGTATACACAGCATGCACAGCCAGCGGACACTCAGTATACACAGCATGCACAGCCAGCAGACACTCAGTATACACAGGGTGCACAGCCAGCGGACACTCAGTATACACAGCGTGCACAGCCAGCGGACACTCAGTATACACAGGGTGCACAGCCAGCAGACACTCAGTATACACAGCGTGCACAGCCAGCGGACACTCAGTATACACAGCATGCACAGCCAGCGGACACTCAGTATACACAGCATGCACAGCCAGCGGACACTCAGTATACACAGCGTGCACAGCCAGCAGACACTCAGTATACACAGCGTGCACAGCCAGCGGACACTCAGTATACACAGCATGCACAGCCAGCGGACACTCAGTATACACAGCGTGCACAGCCAGCGGACACTCAATATACACAGCATGCACAGCCAGCGGACACTCAGTATACACAGCGTGCACAGCCAGCAGACACTCAGTATACACAGCGTGCACAGCCAGCGTACACTCAGTATACACAGCATGCACAGCCAGCGGACACTCAGTATACACAGCGTGCACAGCCAGCGGACACTCAGTATACACAGCATGCACAGCCAGCAGACACTCAGTATACACAGCATGCACAGCCAGTGGACACTCAGTATACACAGCATGCACAGCCAGCAGACACTCAGTATACACAGCATGCACAGCCAGCGGACACTCAGTATACACAGCGTGCACAGCCAGCGGACACTCAATATACACAGCATGCACAGCCAGCGGACACTCAATATACACAGCATGCACAGCCAGCGGACACTCAGTATACACAGCGTGCACAGCCAGCAGACACTCAGTATACACAGCGTGCACAGCCAGCAGACACTCAGTATACACAGCGTGCACAGCCAGCGGACACTCAATATACACAGCGTGCACAGCCAGCAGACACTCAATATACACAGCGTACACAGCCAGCGGACACTCAGTATACACAGCATGCACAGCCAGCGGACACTCAATATACACAGTGTGCACAGCCAGCGGACACTCAGTATACACAGCATGCACAGCCAGCAGACACTCAGTATACACAGCATGCACAGCCAGCAGACACTCAGTATACACAGCATGCACAGCCAGCAGACACTCAGTATACACAGCGTGCACAGCCAGCCGACACTCAGTATACACAGCGTGCACAGCCAGCGGACACTCAATATACACAGCATGCACAGCCAGCAGACACTCAGTATACACAGCGTGCACAGCCAGCGGACACTCAGTATACACAGCATGCACAGCCAGCGGACACTCAGTATACACAGCATGCACAGCCAGCAGACACTCAGTATACACAGCATGCACAGCCAGCAGACACTCAGTATACACAGCATGCACAGCCAGCAGACACTCAGTATACACAGCGTGCACAGCCAGCCGACACTCAGTATACACAGCGTGCACAGCCAGCGGACACTCAATATACACAGCATGCACAGCCAGCGGACACTCAATATACACAGCATGCACAGCCAGCGGACACTCAGTATACACAGCGTGCACAGCCAGCAGACACTCAGTATACACAGCGTGCACAGCCAGCAGACACTCAGTATACACAGCATGCACAGCCAGCAGACACTCAGTATACACAGCGTGCACAGCCAGCGGACACTCAGTATACACAGCGTGCACAGCCAGTGGACACTCAGTATACACAGCATGCACAGCCAGCGGACACTCAGTATACACAGCATGCACAGCCAGCGGACACTCAGTATACACAGCGTGCACAGCCAGCGGACACTCAGTATACACAGCATGCACAGCCAGCAGACACTCAATATACACAGCATGCACAGCCAGCGGACACTCAGTATACACAGCATGCACAGCCAGCGGACACTCAGTATACACAGCGTGCCCAGCCAGCAGACACTCAGTATACACAGCATGCACAGCCAGCGGACACTCAGTATACACAGCGTGCACAGCCAGCGGACACTCAGTATACACAGCGTGCACAGCCAGCGGACACTCAGTATACACAGCATGCACAGCCAGCGGACACTCAGTATACACAGCATGCACAGCCAGCGGACACTCAATATACACAGCGTGCACAGCCAGCGGACACTCAGTATACACAGCATGCACAGCCAGCGGACACTCAGTATACACAGCATGCACAGCCAGCGGACACTCAGTATACACAGCGTGCACAGCCAGCGGACACTCAGTATACACAGCATGCACAGCCAGCGGACACTCAGTATACACAGCGTGCACAGCCAGCGGACACTCAGTATACACAGGGTGCACAGCCAGCGGACACTCAGTATACACAGCATGCACAGCCAGCGGACACTCAGTATACACAGCGTGCACAGCCAGCGGACACTCAGTATACACAGCGTGCACAGCCAGCCGACACTCAGTATACACAGCGTGCACAGCCAGCAGACACTCAGTATACACAGCATGCACAGCCAGCGGACACTCAGTATACACAGCATGCACAGCCAGCGGACACTCAGTATACACAGCGTGCACAGCCAGCAGACACTCAGCATACACAGCATGCACAGCCAGCGGACACTCAGTATACACAGCGTGCACAGCCAGCGGACACTCAGTATACACAGCGTACACAGCCAGCGGACACTCAATATACACAGCGTGCACAGCCAGCGGACACTCAGTATACACAGCATGCACAGCCAGCAGACACTCAATATACACAGCATGCACAGCCAGCGGACACTCAGTATACACAGCATGCACAGCCAGCGGACACTCAGTATACACAGCATGCACAGCCAGCAGACACTCAGTATACACAGCATGCACAGCCAGCGGACACTCAGTATACACAGCGTGCACAGCCAGCGGACACTCAGTATACACAGCATGCACAGCCAGCGGACACTCAGTATACACAGCATGCACAGCCAGCGGACACTCAGTATACACAGCGTGCACAGCCAGCAGACACTCAGTATACACAGCATGCACAGCCAGCGGACACTCAGTATACACAGCATGCACAGCCAGCAGACACTCAGCATACACAGCATGCACAGCCAGCCGACACTCAGTATACACAGCATGCACAGCCAGCGGACACTCAGTATACACAGCATGCACAGCCAGCGGACACTCAATATACACAGCATGCACAGCCAGCGGACACTCAGTATACACAGCGTGCACAGCCAGCAGACACTCAGTATACACAGCGTGCACAGCCAGCGGACACTCAGTATACACAGCGTGCACAGCCAGCAGACACTCAATATACACAGCATGCACAGCCAGCGGACACTCAGTATACACAGCGTGCACAGCCAGCGGACACTCAGTATACACAGCATGCACAGCCAGCGGACACTCAGTATACACAGCATGCACAGCCAGCGGACACTCAGTATACACAGCATGCACAGCCAGCGGACACTCAGTATACACAGCATGCACAGCCAGCGGACACTCAGTATACACAGCATGCACAGCCAGCGGACACTCAGTATACACAGCATGCACAGCCAGCGGACACTCAGTATACACAGCGTGCACAGCCAGCAGACACTCAGTATACACAGCGTCCCCAGCCAGCCGACACTCAGTATACACAGCATGCACAGCCAGCGGACACTCAGTATACACAGCGTGCACAGCCAGCAGACACTCAGTATACACAGCGTCCCCAGCCAGCCGACACTCAGTATACACAGCGTACACAGCCAGCAGACACTCAGTATACACAGCGTACACAGCCAGCCGACACTCAGTATACACAGCATGCACAGCCAGCAGACACTCAGTATACACAGCATGCACAGCCAGCAGACACTCAGTATACACAGCATGCACAGCCAGCGGACACTCAGTATACACAGCATGCACAGCCAGCAGACACTCAGTATACACAGCGTGCACAGCCAGCGGACACTCAGTATACACAGCGTACACAGCCAGCGGACACTCAGTATACACAGCGTGCACAGCCAGCAGACACTCAGTATACACAGCGTGCCCAGCCAGCGGACACTCAGTATACACAGCATGCACAGCCAGCAGACACTCAGTATACACAGCGTGCCCAGCCAGCGGACACTCAGTATACACAGCGTGCCCAGCCAGCGGACACTCAGCATACACAGCATGCACAGCCAGCCGACACTCAGTATACACAGCATGCACAGCCAGCGGACACTCAATATACACAGCGTGCCCAGCCAGCCGACACTCAGTATACACAGCATGCACAGCCAGCGGACACTCAATATACACAGCATGCACAGCCAGCGGACACTCAGTATACACAGCATGCACAGCCAGCAGACACTCAGTATACACAGCATGCACAGCCAGCGGACACTCAGTATACACAGCATGCACAGCCAGCAGACACTCAATATACACAGCGTGCCCAGCCAGCGGACACTCAGTATACACAGCATGCACAGCCAGCAGACACTCAGTATACACAGCATGCACAGCCAGCGGACACTCAGTATACACAGCGTGCACAGCCAGCGGACACTCAGTATACACAGCATGCACAGCCAGCGGACACTCAGTATACACAGCATGCACAGCCAGCCGACACTCAGTATACACAGCGTCCCCAGCCAGCCGACACTCAGTATACACAGCATGCACAGCCAGCGGACACTCAGTATACACAGCATGCACAGCCAGCGGACACTCAGTATACACAGGGTGCACAGCCAGCGGACACTCAGTATACACAGCATGCACAGCCAGCAGACACTCAGTATACACAGCGTGCACAGCCAGCAGACACTCAGTATACACAGCATGCACAGCCAGCGGACACTCAGTATACACAGCGTCCCCAGCCAGCCGACACTCAGTATACACAGCATGCACAGCCAGCAGACACTCAGTATACACAGGGTGCACAGCCAGCGGACACTCAGTATACACAGCATGCACAGCCAGCGGACACTCAGTATACACAGCGTCCCCAGCCAGCCGACACTCAGTATACACAGCATGCACAGCCAGCGGACACTCAGTATACACAGCGTACACAGCCAGCGGACACTCAGTATACACAGCATGCACAGCCAGCGGACACTCAGTATACACAGGGTGCACAGCCAGCGGACACTCAGTATACACAGCATGCACAGCCAGCGGACACTCAGTATACACAGCGTACACAGCCAGCGGACACTCAGTATACACAGCATGCACAGCCAGCGTACACTCAGTATACACAGCATGCCCAGCCAGCAGACACTCAGTATACACAGCGTGCACAGCCAGGGGACACTCAGTATACACAGCATGCCCAGCCAGCGGACACTCAGTATACACAGCATGCACAGCCAGCGGACACTCAGTATACACAGCATGCACAGCCAGCGGACACTCAGTATACACAGCATGCACAGCCAGCAGACACTCAGTATACACAGCATGCACAGCCAGCGGACACTCAGTATACACAGCATGCACAGCCAGCGTACACTCAGTATACACAGCATGCACAGCCAGCGGACACTCAGTATACACAGCATGCACAGCCAGCGGACACTCAGTATACACAGCATGCACAGCCAGCAGACACTCAGTATACACAGCATGCACAGCCAGCGGACACTCAGTATACACAGCATGCACAGCCAGCGGACACTCAGTATACACAGCGTGCACAGCCAGCAGACACTCAGTATACACAGCATGCACAGCCAGCGGACACTCAGTATACACAGCATGCACAGCCAGCAGACACTCAGTATACACAGCATGCACAGCCAGCGGACACTCAGTATACACAGCATGCACAGCCAGCGGACACTCAGTATACACAGCGTGCACAGCCAGCGGACACTCAGTATACACAGCGTGCACAGCCAGCAGACACTCAGTATACACAGCATGCACAGCCAGCGGACACTCAGTATACACAGCATGCACAGCCAGCGGACACTCAGTATACACAGCGTGCACAGCCAGCGGACACTCAGTATACACAGCATGCACAGCCAGCGGACACTCAGTATACACAGCATGCACAGCCAGCGGACACTCAGTATACACAGCATGCACAGCCAGCAGACACTCAGTATACACAGGGTGCACAGCCAGCGGACACTCAGTATACACAGCGTGCACAGCCAGCGGACACTCAGTATACACAGGGTGCACAGCCAGCAGACACTCAGTATACACAGCGTGCACAGCCAGCGGACACTCAGTATACACAGCATGCACAGCCAGCGGACACTCAGTATACACAGCATGCACAGCCAGCGGACACTCAGTATACACAGCGTGCACAGCCAGCAGACACTCAGTATACACAGCGTGCACAGCCAGCGGACACTCAGTATACACAGCATGCACAGCCAGCGGACACTCAGTATACACAGCGTGCACAGCCAGCGGACACTCAATATACACAGCATGCACAGCCAGCGGACACTCAGTATACACAGCGTGCACAGCCAGCAGACACTCAGTATACACAGCGTGCACAGCCAGCGTACACTCAGTATACACAGCATGCACAGCCAGCGGACACTCAGTATACACAGCGTGCACAGCCAGCGGACACTCAGTATACACAGCATGCACAGCCAGCAGACACTCAGTATACACAGCATGCACAGCCAGTGGACACTCAGTATACACAGCATGCACAGCCAGCAGACACTCAGTATACACAGCATGCACAGCCAGCGGACACTCAGTATACACAGCGTGCACAGCCAGCGGACACTCAATATACACAGCATGCACAGCCAGCGGACACTCAATATACACAGCATGCACAGCCAGCGGACACTCAGTATACACAGCGTGCACAGCCAGCGGACACTCAGTATACACAGCATGCACAGCCAGCGGACACTCAGTATACACAGCGTCCCCAGCCAGCCGACACTCAGTATACACAGCATGCACAGCCAGCAGACACTCAGTATACACAGCGTGCACAGCCAGCCGACACTCAGTATACACAGCGTGCACAGCCAGCGGACACTCAATATACACAGCATGCACAGCCAGCGGACACTCAATATACACAGCATGCACAGCCAGCGGACACTCAGTATACACAGCGTGCACAGCCAGCAGACACTCAGTATACACAGCGTGCACAGCCAGCAGACACTCAGTATACACAGCATGCACAGCCAGCAGACACTCAGTATACACAGCGTGCACAGCCAGCGGACACTCAGTATACACAGCGTGCACAGCCAGTGGACACTCAGTATACACAGCATGCACAGCCAGCGGACACTCAGTATACACAGCATGCACAGCCAGCGGACACTCAGTATACACAGCGTGCACAGCCAGCGGACACTCAGTATACACAGCATGCACAGCCAGCGGACACTCAGTATACACAGCGTGCCCAGCCAGCAGACACTCAGTATACACAGCATGCACAGCCAGCGGACACTCAGTATACACAGCGTGCACAGCCAGCGGACACTCAGTATACACAGCGTGCACAGCCAGCGGACACTCAGTATACACAGCATGCACAGCCAGCGGACACTCAGTATACACAGCATGCACAGCCAGCGGACACTCAATATACACAGCGTGCACAGCCAGCGGACACTCAGTATACACAGCATGCACAGCCAGCGGACACTCAGTATACACAGCATGCACAGCCAGCGGACACTCAGTATACACAGCGTGCACAGCCAGCGGACACTCAGTATACACAGCATGCACAGCCAGCGGACACTCAGTATACACAGCGTGCACAGCCAGCGGACACTCAGTATACACAGGGTGCACAGCCAGCGGACACTCAGTATACACAGCATGCACAGCCAGCGGACACTCAGTATACACAGCGTGCACAGCCAGCGGACACTCAGTATACACAGCGTGCACAGCCAGCCGACACTCAGTATACACAGCGTGCACAGCCAGCGGACACTCAGTATACACAGCGTGCACAGCCAGCAGACACTCAGCATACACAGCATGCACAGCCAGCGGACACTCAGTATACACAGCGTGCACAGCCAGCGGACACTCAGTATACACAGCGTACACAGCCAGCGGACACTCAATATACACAGCGTGCACAGCCAGCGGACACTCAGTATACACAGCATGCACAGCCAGCAGACACTCAATATACACAGCATGCACAGCCAGCGGACACTCAGTATACACAGCATGCACAGCCAGCGGACACTCAGTATACACAGCATGCACAGCCAGCAGACACTCAGTATACACAGCATGCACAGCCAGCGGACACTCAGTATACACAGCGTGCACAGCCAGCGGACACTCAGTATACACAGCATGCACAGCCAGCGGACACTCAGTATACACAGCATGCACAGCCAGCGGACACTCAGTATACACAGCGTGCACAGCCAGCAGACACTCAGTATACACAGCATGCACAGCCAGCGGACACTCAGTATACACAGCATGCACAGCCAGCAGACACTCAGCATACACAGCATGCACAGCCAGCCGACACTCAGTATACACAGCATGCACAGCCAGCGGACACTCAGTATACACAGCATGCACAGCCAGCGGACACTCAATATACACAGCATGCACAGCCAGCGGACACTCAGTATACACAGCGTGCACAGCCAGCAGACACTCAGTATACACAGCGTGCACAGCCAGCGGACACTCAGTATACACAGCGTGCACAGCCAGCAGACACTCAATATACACAGCATGCACAGCCAGCGGACACTCAGTATACACAGCGTGCACAGCCAGCGGACACTCAGTATACACAGCATGCACAGCCAGCGGACACTCAGTATACACAGCATGCACAGCCAGCGGACACTCAGTATACACAGCATGCACAGCCAGCGGACACTCAGTATACACAGCATGCACAGCCAGCGGACACTCAGTATACACAGCATGCACAGCCAGCGGACACTCAGTATACACAGCATGCACAGCCAGCGGACACTCAGTATACACAGCATGCACAGCCAGCGGACACTCAGTATACACAGCGTGCACAGCCAGCGGACACTCAGTATACACAGCATGCACAGCCAGCGGACACTCAGTATACACAGCGTGCATAGCCAGCGGACACTCAGTATACACAGCATGCACAGCCAGCGGACACTCAGTATACACAGCGTGCACAGCCAGCAGACACTCAGTATACACAGCGTCCCCAGCCAGCCGACACTCAGTATACACAGCATGCACAGCCAGCGGACACTCAGTATACACAGCGTGCACAGCCAGCAGACACTCAGTATACACAGCGTCCCCAGCCAGCCGACACTCAGTATACACAGCGTACACAGCCAGCAGACACTCAGTATACACAGCGTACACAGCCAGCCGACACTCAGTATACACAGCATGCACAGCCAGCAGACACTCAGTATACACAGCATGCACAGCCAGCAGACACTCAGTATACACAGCATGCACAGCCAGCGGACACTCAGTATACACAGCATGCACAGCCAGCGGACACTCAATATACACAGCGTGCACAGCCAGCGGACACTCAGTATACACAGCGTCCCCAGCCAGCCGACACTCAGTATACACAGCGTGCACAGCCAGCGGACACTCAGTATACACAGCATGCACAGCCAGCGGACACTCAGTATACACAGCGTGCACAGCCAGCGGACACTCAGTATACACAGCGTGCACAGCCAGCGGACACTCAGTATACACAGCATGCACAGCCAGCGGACACTCAGTATACACAGCGTGCACAGCCAGCGGACACTCAGTATACACAGCATGCACAGCCAGCGGACACTCAATATACACAGCATGCACAGCCAGCGGACACTCAGTATACACAGCGTGCACAGCCAGCGGACACTCAGTATACACAGCGTCCCCAGCCAGCCGACACTCAGTATACACAGCATGCACAGCCAGCGGACACTCAGTATACACAGCATGCACAGCCAGCGGACACTCAATATACACAGCATGCACAGCCAGCGGACACTCAATATACACAGCATGCACAGCCAGCGGACACTCAATATACACAGCGTGCACAGCCAGCGGACACTCAGTATACACAGCGTCCCCAGCCAGCCGACACTCAGTATACACAGCATGCACAGCCAGCGGACACTCAGTATACACAGCGTGCACAGCCAGCGGACACTCAGTATACACAGCGTGCACAGCCAGCGGACACTCAGTATACACAGCATGCACAGCCAGCGGACACTCAATATACACAGCATGCACAGCCAGCGGACACTCAGTATACACAGCATGCACAGCCAGCGGACACTCAGTATACACAGCATGCACAGCCAGCAGACACTCAGTATACACAGCATGCACAGCCAGCGGACACTCAGTATACACAGCGTGCACAGCCAGCGGACACTCAGTATACACAGCATGCACAGCCAGCGGACACTCAGTATACACAGCGTGCACAGCCAGCGGACACTCAGTATACACAGCATGCACAGCTGGCGGACACTCAATATACACAGCGTGCACAGCCAGCAGACACTCAGTATACACAGCGTGCACAGCCAGCGGACACTCAATATACACAGCATGCACAGCCAGCGGACACTCAGTATACACAGCATGCACAGCCAGCGGACACTCAGTATACACAGCGTGCACAGCCAGCGGACACTCAGTATACACAGCATGCACAGCCAGCGGACACTCAGTATACACAGCGTGCCCAGCCAGCGTACACTCAGTATACACAGCGTGCACAGCCAGCGGACACTCAGTATACACAGCATGCACAGCCAGCGGACACTCAGTATACACAGCATGCACAGCCAGCGGACACTCAATATACACAGCGTGCACAGCCAGCAGACACTCAGTATACACAGCATGCACAGCCAGCAGACACTCAGTATACACAGCGTGCACAGCCAGCAGACACTCAGTATACACAGCGTGCACAGCCAGCGGACACTCAGTATACACAGCATGCACAGCCAGCGGACACTCAGTATACACAGCGTACACAGCCAGCGGACACTCAGTATACACAGCATGCACAGCCAGCAGACACTCAGTATACACAGCATGCACAGCCAGCGGACACTCAGTATACACAGCATGCACAGCCAGCAGACACTCAGTATACACAGCATGCACAGCCAGCGGACACTCAATATACACAGCGTGCACAGCCAGCGGACACTCAGTATACACAGCATGCACAGCCAGCGTACACTCAGTATACACAGCGTGCACAGCCAGCGGACACTCAATATACACAGCGTGCACAGCCAGCAGACACTCAGTATACACAGCGTGCACAGCCAGCGGACACTCAGTATACACAGCGTGCACAGCCAGCGGACACTCAGTATACACAGCGTGCACAGCCAGCAGACACTCAATATACACAGCGTGCCCAGCCAGCGGACACTCAGTATACACAGCGTGCATAACCAGCAGACACTCAGTATACACAGCATGCACAGCCAGCGGACACTCAGTATACACAGCATGCACAGCCAGCGGACACTCAGTATACACAGCGTGCACAGCCAGCGGACACTCAGTATACACAGCGTGCACAGCCAGCAGACACTCAGTATACACAGCATGCACAGCCAGCGGACACTCAATATACACAGCATGCACAGCCAGCGGACACTCAGTATACACAGCATGCACAGCCAGCGGACACTCAATATACACAGCATGCACAGCCAGCGGACACTCAGTATACACAGCATGCACAGCCAGCAGACACTCAGTATACACAGCGTGCACAGCCAGCAGACACTCAGTATACACAGCATGCACAGCCAGCGGACACTCAGTATACACAGCGTGCACAGCCAGCGGACACTCAGTATACACAGCATGCACAGCCAGCAGACACTCAGTATACACAGCGTGCCCAGCCAGCGGACACTCAGTATACACAGCGTGCCCAGCCAGCAGACACTCAGTATACACAGCGTGCACAGCCAGCAGACACTCAATATACACAGCGTGCACAGCCAGCAGACACTCAGTATACACAGCATGCACAGCCAGCAGACACTCAGTATACACAGCATGCACAGCCAGCAGACACTCAATATACACAGCGTGCACAGCCAGCGGACACTCAGTATACACAGCATGCACAGCCAGCGGACACTCAGTATACACAGGGTGCACAGCCAGCGGACACTCAGTATACACAGCGTGCACAGCCAGCGGACACTCAGTATACACAGCATGCACAGCCAGCGGACACTCAGTATACACAGCATGCACAGCCAGCGGACACTCAGTATACACAGCATGCACAGCCAGCGGACACTCAGTATACACAGGGTGCACAGCCAGCGGACACTCAGTATACACAGCGTGCACAGCCAGCGGACACTCAGTATACACAGCATGCACAGCCAGCGGACACTCAATATACACAGCATGCACAGCCAGCGGACACTCAGTATACACAGCATGCACAGCCAGCAGACACTCAGTATACACAGCGTGCCCAGCCAGCGGACACTCAGTATACACAGCATGCACAGCCAGCAGACACTCAGTATACACAGCATGCACAGCCAGCAGACACTCAGTATACACAGCATGCACAGCCAGCAGACACTCAGTATACACAGCGTGCCCAGCCAGCGGACACTCAGTATACACAGCATGCACAGCCAGCAGACACTCAGTATACACAGCGTGCCCAGCCAGCGGACACTCAGTATACACAGCGTGCACAGCCAGCGGACACTCAATATACACAGCGTGCACAGCCAGCGGACACTCAGTATACACAGCATGCACAGCCAGCAGACACTCAGTATACACAGCATGCACAGCCAGCAGACACTCAGTATACACAGCGTGCACAGCCAGCGGACACTCAGTATACACAGCGTGCACAGCCAGCGGACACTCAGTATACACAGCATGCACAGCCAGCAGACACTCAGTATACACAGCATGCACAGCCAGCGGACACTCAGTATACACAGGGTGCACAGCCAGCGGACACTCAGTATACACAGCGTGCACAGCCAGCCGACACTCAGTATACACAGCATGCACAGCCAGCGGACACTCAGTATACACAGCGTGCACAGCCAGCAGACACTCAGTATACACAGCGTGCACAGCCAGCGGACACTCAGTATACACAGCGTGCACAGCCAGCGGACACTCAATATACACAGCGTGCACAGCCAGCGGACACTCAGTATACACAGCATGCACAGCCAGCGGACACTCAGTATACACAGCGTGCCCAGCCAGCGGACACTCAGTATACACAGCATGCACAGCCAGCGGACACTCAGTATACACAGCGTGCCCAGCCAGCGGACACTCAGTATACACAGCGTGCACAGCCAGCGGACACTCAGTATACACAGCATGCACAGCCAGCGGACACTCAGTATACACAGCGTGCCCAGCCAGCGGACACTCAGTATACACAGCGTGCACAGCCAGCAGACACTCAGTATACACAGCATGCACAGCCAGCGGACACTCAGTATACACAGCATGCACAGCCAGCAGACACTCAGTATACACAGGGTGCACAGCCAGCGGACACTCAGTATACACAGCGTGCACAGCCAGCGGACACTCAGTATACACAGCGTGCACAGCCAGCGGACACTCAGTATACACAGCATGCACAGCCAGCGGACACTCAGTATACACAGCATGCACAGCCAGCGGACACTCAGTATACACAGCGTGCACAGCCAGCGGACACTCAGTATACACAGCATGCACAGCCAGCAGACACTCAGTATACACAGGGTGCACAGCCAGCGGACACTCAGTATACACAGCATGCACAGCCAGCGGACACTCAATATACACAGCATGCACAGCCAGCGGACACTCAGTATACACAGCATGCACAGCCAGCGGACACTCAGTATACACAGCATGCACAGCCAGCAGACACTCAGTATACACAGCATGCACAGCCAGCAGACACTCAGTATACACAGCATGCACAGCCAGCGGACACTCAGTATACACAGCATGCACAGCCAGCGGACACTCAATATACACAGCGTGCACAGCCAGCAGACACTCAGTATACACAGCGTACACAGCCAGCGGACACTCAGTATACACAGCATGCACAGCCAGCAGACACTCAGTATACACAGCATGCACAGCCAGCGGACACTCAGTATACACAGCATGCACAGCCAGCGGACACTCAGTATACACAGCATGCACAGCCAGCGGACACTCAGTATACACAGCGTACACAGCCAGCAGACACTCAGTATACACAGCGTGCACAGCCAGCGGACACTCAGTATACACAGCATGCACAGCCAGCAGACACTCAGTATACACAGCATGCACAGCCAGCGGACACTCAATATACACAGCGTGCACAGCCAGCGGACACTCAGTATACACAGCATGCACAGCCAGCGTACACTCAGTATACACAGCGTGCACAGCCAGCGGACACTCAATATACACAGCGTGCACAGCCAGCAGACACTCAGTATACACAGCGTGCACAGCCAGCGGACACTCAGTATACACAGCGTGCACAGCCAGCGGACACTCAGTATACACAGCGTGCACAGCCAGCAGACACTCAATATACACAGCGTGCCCAGCCAGCGGACACTCAGTATACACAGCATGCACAGCCAGCGGACACTCAGTATACACAGCATGCACAGCCAGCGGACACTCAATATACACAGCATGCACAGCCAGCGGACACTCAGTATACACAGCATGCACAGCCAGCAGACACTCAGTATACACAGCGTGCACAGCCAGCAGACACTCAGTATACACAGCATGCACAGCCAGCGGACACTCAGTATACACAGCGTGCACAGCCAGCGGACACTCAGTATACACAGCATGCACAGCCAGCAGACACTCAGTATACACAGCGTGCCCAGCCAGCGGACACTCAGTATACACAGCGTGCCCAGCCAGCAGACACTCAGTATACACAGCGTGCACAGCCAGCAGACACTCAATATACACAGCGTGCACAGCCAGCAGACACTCAGTATACACAGCATGCACAGCCAGCAGACACTCAGTATACACAGCATGCACAGCCAGCAGACACTCAATATACACAGCGTGCACAGCCAGCGGACACTCAGTATACACAGCATGCACAGCCAGCGGACACTCAGTATACACAGGGTGCACAGCCAGCGGACACTCAGTATACACAGCGTGCACAGCCAGCGGACACTCAGTATACACAGCATGCACAGCCAGCGGACACTCAGTATACACAGCATGCACAGCCAGCGGACACTCAGTATACACAGCATGCACAGCCAGCGGACACTCAGTATACACAGGGTGCACAGCCAGCAGACACTCAGTATACACAGCATGCACAGCCAGCGGACACTCAGTATACACAGCGTGCACAGCCAGCGGACACTCAGTATACACAGCATGCACAGCCAGCGGACACTCAATATACACAGCATGCACAGCCAGCGGACACTCAGTATACACAGCATGCACAGCCAGCAGACACTCAGTATACACAGCGTGCCCAGCCAGCGGACACTCAGTATACACAGCATGCACAGCCAGCAGACACTCAGTATACACAGCATGCACAGCCAGCAGACACTCAGTATACACAGCATGCACAGCCAGCAGACACTCAGTATACACAGCGTGCCCAGCCAGCGGACACTCAGTATACACAGCATGCACAGCCAGCAGACACTCAGTATACACAGCGTGCCCAGCCAGCGGACACTCAGTATACACAGCGTGCACAGCCAGCGGACACTCAATATACACAGCGTGCACAGCCAGCGGACACTCAGTATACACAGCATGCACAGCCAGCAGACACTCAGTATACACAGCATGCACAGCCAGCGGACACTCAGTATACACAGCGTGCACAGCCAGCCGACACTCAGTATACACAGCATGCACAGCCAGCGGACACTCAGTATACACAGCGTGCACAGCCAGCAGACACTCAGTATACACAGCGTGCACAGCCAGCAGACACTCAGTATACACAGCGTGCACAGCCAGCAGACACTCAGTATACACAGCGTGCACAGCCAGCGGACACTCAATATACACAGCGTGCACAGCCAGCGGACACTCAGTATACACAGCATGCACAGCCAGCGGACACTCAGTATACACAGCGTGCCCAGCCAGCGGACACTCAGTATACACAGCATGCACAGCCAGCGGACACTCAGTATACACAGCGTGCCCAGCCAGCGGACACTCAGTATACACAGCGTGCACAGCCAGCGGACACTCAGTATACACAGCATGCACAGCCAGCGGACACTCAGTATACACAGCGTGCCCAGCCAGCGGACACTCAGTATACACAGCGTGCACAGCCAGCAGACACTCAGTATACACAGCATGCACAGCCAGCGGACACTCAGTATACACAGCATGCACAGCCAGCAGACACTCAGTATACACAGGGTGCACAGCCAGCGGACACTCAGTATACACAGCGTGCACAGCCAGCGGACACTCAGTATACACAGCGTGCACAGCCAGCGGACACTCAGTATACACAGCATGCACAGCCAGCGGACACTCAGTATACACAGCATGCACAGCCAGCGGACACTCAGTATACACAGCGTGCACAGCCAGCGGACACTCAGTATACACAGCATGCACAGCCAGCAGACACTCAGTATACACAGGGTGCACAGCCAGCGGACACTCAGTATACACAGCATGCACAGCCAGCGGACACTCAATATACACAGCATGCACAGCCAGCGGACACTCAGTATACACAGCATGCACAGCCAGCGGACACTCAGTATACACAGCATGCACAGCCAGCAGACACTCAGTATACACAGCATGCACAGCCAGCAGACACTCAGTATACACAGCATGCACAGCCAGCGGACACTCAGTATACACAGCATGCACAGCCAGCGGACACTCAATATACACAGCGTGCACAGCCAGCAGACACTCAGTATACACAGCGTACACAGCCAGCGGACACTCAGTATACACAGCATGCACAGCCAGCAGACACTCAGTATACACAGCATGCACAGCCAGCGGACACTCAGTATACACAGCATGCACAGCCAGCGGACACTCAGTATACACAGCATGCACAGCCAGCGGACACTCAGTATACACAGCGTACACAGCCAGCAGACACTCAGTATACACAGCGTGCACAGCCAGCGGACACTCAGTATACACAGCGTGCACAGCCAGCGGACACTCAGTATACACAGCGTGCACAGCCAGCGGACACTCAGTATACACAGCATGCACAGCCAGCGGACACTCAGTATACACAGCGTGCACAGCCAGCGGACACTCAGTATACACAGCGTGCACAGCCAGCGGACACTCAGTATACACAGCATGCACAGCCAGCGGACACTCAGTATACACAGCATGCACAGCCAGCAGACACTCAATATACACAGCATGCACAGCCAGCGGACACTCAGTATACACAGCGTACACAGCCAGCGGACACTCAGTATACACAGCGTGCACAGCCAGCGGACACTCAGTATACACAGCATGCACAGCCAGCGGACACTCAGTATACACAGCATGCACAGCCAGCGGACACTCAGTATACACAGCATGCACAGCCAGCGGACACTCAATATACACAGCGTGCACAGCCAGCAGACACTCAATATACACAGCATGCACAGCCAGCGGACACTCAGTATACACAGCATGCACAGCCAGCGGACACTCAGTATACACAGCGTGCACAGCCAGCGGACACTCAGTATACACAGCATGCACAGCCAGCGGACACTCAGTATACACAGCGTGCACAGCCAGCAGACACTCAGTATACACAGCGTGCACAGCCAGCGGACACTCAGTATACACAGCGTGCACAGCCAGCGGACACTCAGTATACACAGCATGCACAGCCAGCAGACACTCAGTATACACAGCATGCACAGCCAGCGGACACTCAGTATACACAGCATGCACAGCCAGCGGACACTCAGTATACACAGGGTGCACAGCCAGCGGACACTCAATATACACAGCATGCACAGCCAGCGGACACTCAGTATACACAGCATGCACAGCCAGCGGACACTCAGTATACACAGCATGCACAGCCAGCGGACACTCAGTATACACAGCATGCACAGCCAGCGGACACTCAGTATACACAGCATGCACAGCCAGCGGACACTCAGTATACACAGCATGCACAGCCAGCGGACACTCAGTATACACAGCGTGCACAGCCAGCGGACACTCAGTATACACAGCGTCCCCAGCCAGCCGACACTCAGTATACACAGCATGCACAGCCAGCGGACACTCAGTATACACAGCGTGCACAGCCAGCGGACACTCAGTATACACAGCATGCACAGCCAGCGGACACTCAATATACACAGCGTGCACAGCCAGCAGACACTCAGTATACACAGCGTGCCCAGCCAGCAGACACTCAGTATACACAGCGTGCACAGCCAGCGGACACTCAGTATACACAGCGTGCACAGCCAGCAGACACTCAGTATACACAGCGTGCCCAGCCAGCAGACACTCAGTATACACAGCGTGCACAGCCAGCGGACACTCAGTATACACAGCGTGCACAGCCAGCGGACACTCAGTATACACAGCGTCCCCAGCCAGCCGACACTCAGTATACACAGCGTGCACAGCCAGCGGACACTCAGTATACACAGCATGCACAGCCAGCGGACACTCAGTATACACAGCATGCACAGCCAGCGGACACTCAGTATACACAGCGTGCACAGCCAGCGGACACTCAGTATACACAGCGTGCACAGCCAGCGGACACTCAGTATACACAGCGTGCCCAGCCAGCGGACACTCAGTATACACAGCATGCACAGCCAGCGGACACTCAGTATACACAGCATGCACAGCCAGCGGACACTCAGTATACACAGGGTGCACAGCCAGCAGACACTCAGTATACACAGGGTGCACAGCCAGCGGACACTCAGTATACACAGCGTGCACAGCCAGCGGACACTCAATATACACAGCATGCACAGCCAGCGGACACTCAGTATACACAGCGTGCACAGCCAGCGGACACTCAGTATACACAGCATGCACAGCCAGCAGACACTCAGTATACACAGCATGCACAGCCAGCAGACACTCAGTATACACAGCATGCACAGCCAGCGGACACTCAGTATACACAGCGTGCACAGCCAGCGGACACTCAGTATACACAGCATGCACAGCCAGCAGACACTCAGTATACACAGCGTGCACAGCCAGCGGACACTCAGTATACACAGCGTCCCCAGCCAGCCGACACTCAGTATACACAGCATGCACAGCCAGCGGACACTCAATATACACAGCATGCACAGCCAGCGGACACTCAGTATACACAGGGTGCACAGCCAGCGGACACTCAGTATACACAGCATGCACAGCCAGCGGACACTCAATATACACAGCATGCACAGCCAGCGGACACTCAGTATACACAGCGTGCACAGCCAGCGGACACTCAGTATACACAGCATGCACAGCCAGCAGACACTCAGTATACACAGCATGCACAGCCAGCAGACACTCAGTATACACAGCATGCACAGCCAGCGGACACTCAGTATACACAGCATGCACAGCCAGCGGACACTCAGTATACACAGCGTGCACAGCCAGCGGACACTCAGTATACACAGCATGCACAGCCAGCGGACACTCAGTATACACAGCATGCACAGCCAGCGGACACTCAGTATACACAGCGTGCACAGCCAGCGGACACTCAGTATACACAGCATGCACAGCCAGCGGACACTCAGTATACACAGCATGCACAGCCAGCGGACACTCAGTATACACAGCATGCACAGCCAGCGGACACTCAGTATACACAGCGTGCACAGCCAGCGGACACTCAGTATACACAGCATGCACAGCCAGCGGACACTCAGTATACACAGGGTGCACAGCCAGCAGACACTCAGTATACACAGCATGCACAGCCAGCAGACACTCAGTATACACAGCGTGCACAGCCAGCGGACACTCAGTATACACAGCGTGCACAGCCAGTGGACACTCAGTATACACAGCATGCACAGCCAGCAGACACTCAGTATACACAGCATGCACAGCCAGCGGACACTCAGTATACACAGCGTGCACAGCCAGCGGACACTCAGTATACACAGCGTGCACAGCCAGTGGACACTCAGTATACACAGCATGCACAGCCAGCAGACACTCAGTATACACAGCATGCACAGCCAGCGGACACTCAGTATACACAGCGTGCACAGCCAGCAGACACTCAGTATACACAGCGTGCACAGCCAGCAGACACTCAGTATACACAGCGTGCACAGCCAGCGGACACTCAGTATACACAGCGTGCACAGCCAGTGGACACTCAGTATACACAGCATGCACAGCCAGCAGACACTCAGTATACACAGCATGCACAGCCAGCGGACACTCAGTATACACAGCGTGCACAGCCAGCAGACACTCAGTATACACAGCATGCACAGCCAGCGGACACTCAGCATACACAGCGTACACAGCCAGCGGACACTCAGTATACACAGCATGCACAGCCAGCGTACACTCAGCATACACAGCGTACACAGCCAGCGGACACTCAGTATACACAGCGTGCACAGCCAGCGGACACTCAGCATACACAGCGTACACAGCCAGCGGACACTCAGTATACACAGCGTGCACAGCCAGTGGACACTCAGTATACACAGCGTCCCCAGCCAGCCGACACTCAGTATACACAGCATGCACAGCCAGCGTACACTCAGTATACACAGCGTCCCCAGCCAGCCGACACTCAGTATACACAGCATGCACAGCCAGCGTACACTCAGCATACACAGCGTACACAGCCAGCGGACACTCAGTATACACAGCATGCACAGCCAGCGGACACTCAGTATACACAGCGTACACAGCCAGCGGACACTCAGTATACACAGCATGCACAGCCAGCGGACACTCAGTATACACAGCATGCACAGCCAGCGGACACTCAGTATACACAGCATGCACAGCCAGCAGACACTCAGTATACACAGCATGCACAGCCAGCGGACACTCAGTATACACAGCATGCACAGCCAGCAGACACTCAGTATACACAGCATGCACAGCCAGCGGACACTCAGTATACACAGCGTGCACAGCCAGCGGACACTCAGTATACACAGCATGCACAGCCAGCGGACACTCAGTATACACAGCATGCACAGCCAGCGGACACTCAGTATACACAGCGTCCCCAGCCAGCCGACACTCAGTATACACAGCATGCACAGCCAGCGGACACTCAGTATACACAGCGTCCCCAGCCAGCCGACACTCAGTATACACAGCGTGCATAACCAGCGGGGTATAAGGTGTGGCCCTTTCCCAAGGAGCTTACAGTCTAGTGGTATAATGGCAGACCCTGTCCCAGGAGCTTACAGTCTAGTGGTATAATGGAAGACCCTGTCCCGGGGAGCTTACACTCTAGTGGCATAATGGGAGACCCTGTCCTGGGAGCTTACAGTCGAGTGGTATAATGGGAGACCCTGTCCCAGGAGCTTACAGTCTAGTGGTATAGTGGGAGACCCTGTCCCGGGAGCTTACACTCTAGTGGTATAACGGGAGACCCTGTCCCAGGAGCTTACAGTCTAGTGGTATAGCCCTGTCCCAAGGAGCTTACAGTCTAGTGGTATAATGGGAGACCCTGTCCCAAGGAGCTTACACTCTAGTGGTATAATGGGAGACCCTGTCCCAGGAGCTCACACCCTAGTGGTATAATGGGAGACCCTGTCCCAGGAGCTTACAATCTAGTGGTATAATGGGAGACCCTGTCCCAGGAGCTTACAGTCTAGTGGTATAGTGGAAGACCCTGTCCCAGGAGCTTACAGTCTAGTGGTATAATGGGAGACCCTGTCCCAAGGAGCTTAGAGTCTAGTGGTATAATGGGAGACCCTGTCCCGGGAGCTTACAGTCTAGTGGTATAATGGGAGACCCTGTCCCGGGAGCTTACAGTCTAGTGGTATAATGGGAGACCCTGTCCCAGGAGCTTCCAGTCTAGTGGTATAATGGGAGACCCTGTCCCAGGAGCTTACACTCTAGTGGTATAATGGGAGACCCTGTCCCAAGGAGCTCACACTCTAGTGGTATAATGGGAGACCCTGTCCCGGGAGCTTACACTCTAGTGGTATAATGGGAGACCCTGTCCCAAGAAGCTTACACTCTAGTGGGATAATGGGAGACCCTGTCCCGGGGAGCTTACACTCTAGTGGTATAATGGGAGACCCTGTCCCAGGAGCTTACAGTCTAGTGGTATAGTGAGAGACCCTGTCCCAGGAGCTTACAGTCTAGTGGTATAATGGGAGACCCTGTCCCAGGAGCTTACACTCTAGTGGTATAATGGGAGACCCTGTCCCAAGGAGCTTACAGTCTAGTGGTATAATGTGAGACCCTGTCCCAGGAGCTTACAGTCTAGTGGTATAATGGGAGACCCTGTCCCAGGAGCTTACACTCTAGTGGTATAATGGGAGACCCTGTCCCAAGGAGCTTACAGTCTAGTGGTATAATGTGAGACCCTGTCCCAGGAGCTTACAGTCTAGTGGTATAATGTGAGACCCTGTCCCAGGAGCTTACAGTCTAGTGGTATAATGGGAGACCCTGTCCCAGGAGCTTACAGTCTAGTGGTATAATGGGAGACCCTGTCCCAGGAGCTTACAATCTAGTGGTATAATGGGAGACCCTGTCCCGGGAGCTTACAGTCTAGTTGTATAATGGGAGACCCTGTCCCAAGGAGATCACACTCTAGTGGTATAATGGGAGACCCTGTCCCAAGGAGCTTACACTCTAGTGGTATAATGGGAGACCCTGTCCCAAGGAGCTTACAGTCTAGTTGTATAATGGGAGACCCTGTCCCGGGGAGCTTACACTCTAGTGGTATAATGTGAGACCCTGTCCCAGGAGCTTACAGTCTAGTTGTATAATGTGAGACCCTGTCCCAGGAGCTTACAGTCTAGTGGTATAATGTGAGACCCTGTCCCAGGAGCTTACAGTCTAGTGGTATAATGGGAGACCCTGTCCCAGGAGCTTACAGTCTAGTGGTATAATGGGAGACCCTGTCCCAGGAGCTTACAATCTAGTGGTATAATGGGAGACCCTGTCCCGGGAGCTTACAGTCTAGTGGTATAATGGGAGACCCTGTCCCAGGAGCTAACAGTCTAGTGGTATAATATGAGACTCTGTCCCAGGAGCTTACAGTCTAGTGGTATAATGGGAGACCCTGTCCCAAGGAGATCACACTCTAGTGGTATAATGGGAGACCCTGTCCCAGGAGCTTACACTCTACTGGTATAATGGGAGACCCTGTCCCAAGGAGCTTACACTCTAGTGGTATAATGGGAGACCCTGTCCCAGGAGCTTACAGTCTAGTGGTATAATGGGAGACCCTGTCCCAGGAGCTTACAGTCTAGTGGTATAATGGGAGAGCCTGTCCCAGGAGCTTACAGTCTAGTGGTATAATGGGAGACCCTGTCCCAGGAGCTTACACTCTAGTGGTATAATGGGAGACCCTGTCCCAGGAGCTTACAGTCTAGTGGTATAATGGGAGACCCTGTCCCAGGAGCTTACAGTCTAGTGGTATAATGGGAGAGCCTGTCCCAGGAGCTTACAGTCTAGTGGTATAATGGGAGACCCTGTCCCAGGAGCTTACACTCTAGTGGTATAATGGGAGACCCTGTCCCAGGAGCTTACAGTCTAGTGGTATAATGGGAGACCCTGTCCCAGGAGCTTACAGTCTAGTGGTATAATGGGAGAGCCTGTCCCAGGAGCTTACAGTCTAGTGGTATAATGGGAGACCCTGTCCCAGGAGCTTACAGTCTAGTGGTATAATGGGAGAGCCTGTCCCAGGAGCTTACAGTCTAGTGGTATAATGGGAGAGCCTGTCCCAGGAGCTTACAGTCTAGTGGTATAATGGGAGAGCCTGTCCCAGGAGCTTACAGTCTAGGGGTATAATGTGAGACCCTGTCCCAGGAGCTTACAGTCTAGTGGTATAATGTGAGACCCTGTCCCAGGAGCTTACAGTCTAGTGGTATAATGGGAGAGCCTGTCCCAGGAGCTTACAGTCTAGTGGTATAATGGGAGACCCTGTCCCGGGGAGCTTACACTCTAGTGGTATAATGGGAGACCCTGTCCCAGGAGCTTACAGTCTAGTGGTATAATGGGAGACCCTGTCCCGGGGAGCTTACACTCTAGTGGTATAATGGGAGACCCTGTCCCGGGGAGCTTACACTCTAGTGGTATAATGGGAGACCCTGTCCCAGGAGCTTACAGTCTAGTGGTATAATGGGAGACCCTGTCCCGGGGAGCTTACACTCTAGTGGTATAATGGGAGACCCTGTCCGGGGAGCTTACACTCTAGTGGTATAATGGGAGACCCTGTCCCAGGAGCTTACAGTCTAGTGGTATAATGGGAGACCCTGTCCCGGGGAGCTTACACTCTAGTGGTATAATGGGAGACCTCCCCAGGTCTGTCCAGTGTAGTTTTGTTTTTCTCTCATGCTGAAGGTGTGTATTGTGTGTTATTAAACATTTGTTGTGTGACACGGACCCGTGAGGTGTGAGAGAGATATGACTTCAGAGGGAGGGGCCCAAATTTAACCCTCTCAGTACTGAGGGGAAGGACTGGGATGATACAAGAGGTTATTCAGAGCGTTACACAGAACCCTGAGCCTACTGCCCCCAATCTCCTGAACTAGTCCCTTTATCAGATATCAGTAACCTCCCATCAAACCCCTGAGATGTCCAGCCTTTCCTCTATTCATACTCCAGCCTTTCCTCTATTCATACTCCAGCCTTTCCTCTATTCATATTCCAGCCTTTCCTCTATTCATATTCCAGCCTTTCCTCTATTCATATTCCAGCCTTTCCTCTATTCATATTCCAGCCTTTCCTCTATTCATACTCTGGCCTTTCCTCTATTCATATTCCAGCCTTTCCTCTATTCATATTCCAGCCTTTCCTCTATTCATACTCTGGCCTTTCCTCTATTCATATTCCTGCCTTTCCTCTATTCATATTCCAGCCTTTCCTCTATTCATATTCCAGCCTTTCCTCTATTCATATTCCAGCCTTTCCTCTATTCATATTCCAGCCTTTCCTCTATTCATACTCTAGCCTTTCCTCTATTCATATTCCAGCCTTTCCTCTATTCATATTCCAGCCTTTCCTCTATTCATACTCTAGCCTTTCCTCTATTCATATTCCAGCCTTTCCTCTATTCATATTCCAGCCTTTCCTCTATTCATATTCCAGCCTTTCCTCTATTCATATTCCAGCCTTTCCTCTATTCATACTCTAGCCTTTCCTCTATTCATATTCCAGCCTTTCCTCTATTCATATTCCAGCCTTTCCTCTATTCATACTCTAGCCTTTCCTCTATTCATATTCCAGCCTTTCCTCTATTCATATTCCTGCCTTTCCTCTATTCATATTCCAGCCTTTCCTCTATTCATACTCTAGCCTTTCCTCTATTCATATTCCAGCCTTTCCTCTATTCATACTCTAGCCTTTCCTCTATTCATATTCCTGCCTTTCCTCTATTTATACTTCAGCCTTTCCTCTATTCATATTCCTGCCTTTCCTCTATTTATACTTCAGCCTTTCCTCTATTCATACTCTGGCCTTTCCTCTATTCATATTCCAGCCTTTCCTCTATTCATACTCTAGCCTTTCCTCTATTCATATTCCTGCCTTTCCTCTATTCATACTCTGGCCTTTCCTCTATTTACACTCCAGCCTTTCCTCTATTCATATTCCTGCCTTTCCTCTATTCATATTCCTGCCTTTCCTCTATTCATATTCCAGCCTTTCCTCTATTCATATTCCAGCCTTTCCTCTATTCATATTCCTGCCTTTCCTCTATTCATATTCCTGCCTTTCCTCTATTCATATTCCAGCCTTTCCTCTATTCATACTCTAGCCTTTCCTCTATTCATATTCCAGCCTTTCCTCTATTCATATTCCAGCCTTTCCTCTATTCATACCCCAGCCTTTCCTCTATTCATACTCTGGCCTTTCCTCTATTCATATTCCTGCCTTTCCTCTATTCATATTCCTGCCTTTCCTCTATTCATATTCCTGCCTTTCCTCTATTTACACTCCAGCCTTTCCTCTATTAATATTCCAGCCTTTCCTCTATTCATATTCCTGCCTTTCCTCTATTCATATTCCTGCCTTTCCTCTATTCATATTCCTGCCTTTCCTCTATTCATACCCCAGCCTTTCCTCTATTCATACTCTGGCCTTTCCTCTATTCATATTCCTGCCTTTCCTCTATTTATACTCCTGCCTTTCCTCTATTCATATTCCAGCCTTTCCTCTATTCATACTCTAGCCTTTCCTCTATTCATATTCCAGCCTTTCCTCTATTCATATTCCAGCCTTTCCTCTATTCATACTCTAGCCTTTCCTCTATTCATATTCCAGCCTTTCCTCTATTCATACTCTAGCCTTTCCTCTATTCATATTCCAGCCTTTCCTCTATTCATACTCTGGCCTTTCCTCTATTCATATTCCTGCCTTTCCTCTATTCATATTCCTGCCTTTCCTCTATTCATATTCCTGCCTTTCCTCTATTCATACCCCAGCCTTTCCTCTATTCATACTCTGGCCTTTCCTCTATTCATACTCCGGCCTTTCCTCTATTCATACTCCAGCCTTTCCTCTATTCATACTCTGGCCTTTCCTCTATTCATATTCCTGCCTTTCCTCTATTCATATTCCTGCCTTTCCTCTATTCATATTCCTGCCTTTCCTCTATTTACACTCCAGCCTTTCCTCTATTAATATTCCAGCCTTTCCTCTATTCATATTCCTGCCTTTCCTCTATTCATATTCCTGCCTTTCCTCTATTCATACCCCAGCCTTTCCTCTATTCATACTCTGGCCTTTCCTTTTATTCATATTCCTGCCTTTCCTCTATTTATACTCCTGCCTTTCCTCTATTCATATTCCAGCCTTTCCTCTATTCATACTCTAGCCTTTCCTCAATTCATATTCCAGCCTTTCCTCTATTCATATTCCAGCCTTTCCTCTATTCATACTCTAGCCTTTCCTCTATTCATATTCCAGCCTTTCCTCTATTCATACTCTAGCCTTTCCTCTATTCATATTCCAGCCTTTCCTCTATTCATACTCTGGCCTTTCCTCTATTCATATTCCTGCCTTTCCTCTATTCATATTCCTGCCTTTCCTCTATTCATATTCCTGCCTTTCCTCTATTCATACCCCAGCCTTTCCTCTATTCATACTCTGGCCTTTCCTCTATTCATACTCCGGCCTTTCCTCTATTCATACTCCAGCCTTTCCTCTATTCATACTCTGGCCTTTCCTCTATTTATACTCCGGCCTTTCCTATATTTATACTCCAGCCTTTCCTCTATTTATACTCTGGCCTTTCCTCTATTCATACTCCTGCCTTTCCTCTATTTATACTCCAGCCTTTCCTCTATTTATACTCCTGCCTTTCCTCTATTTATACTCCAGCCTTTCCTCTATTTATACTCCAGCCTTTCCTCTATTCATATTCCAGCCTATCCTCTATTCATACTCCAGCCTTTCCTCTATTCATATTCCAGCCTTTCCTCTATTCATACTCTGACCTTTCCTCTATTCATATTCCAGCCTTAGCTCTATTTATACTCTGGCCTTTCCTCTATTCATCCTCCAGCCTTTCCTCTATTCATACTCTGGCCTTTCCTCTATTTATACTCTGACCTTTCCTCTATTTATACTCCAGCCTTTCCTCTATTTATACTCCAGCATTTTTTCCATTTATACTCCAGCCTTTCCTCTATTCATATTCCAGCCTTTCCTCTATTTATACTCCAGCCTTTCCTCTATTTATACTCCAGCCTTTCCTCTATTAATATCCCAGCCTTTTCTCTATTTATACTCCTGCCTTTCCTCTATTTATACTCCAGCCGTTTCTCTATTTACACTCCAGCCTTTCCTCTATTAATATTCCAGCCTTTTCTCTATTTACACTCCAGCCTTTCCTCTATTAATATTCCAGCCTTTCCTCTATTAATATTCCAGCCTTTCCTCTATTAATATTCCAGCCTTTCCTCTATTTATACTCCTTCCTTTCCTCTATTTATACTCCAGCCTTTTCTCTATTTACACTCCAGCCTTTCCTCTATTAATATTCCAGCCTTTCCTCTATTAATATTCCAGCCTTTCCTCTATTTATACTCCTGCCTTTCCTCTATTTATATTCCAGCCTTTTCTCTATTTACACTCCAGCCTTTCCTCTATTTATACTCCAGCCTTTTCTCTATTTACACTCCAGCCTTTCCTCTATTTATACTCCTGCCTTTCCTCTATTTATATTTCAGCCTTTCCTCTATTCATATTCCATCCTCTCCTCTATTCATATTCCAGCCTTTCCTCTATTCATATTCCATCCTCTCCTCTATTCATATTCCAGCCTTTCCTCTATTCATACTCCAGCCTTTCCTCTATTTATACTTCAGCCTTTCCTCTATTCATACTCCAGTCTTTTCTCTATTTACACTCCAGCCTTTCCTCTATTCATACTCTAGCCTTTCCTCTATTCATATTCCAGCCTTTCCTCTATTCATATTCCAGCCTTTCCTCTATTCATACCCCAGCCTTTCCTCTATTCATACTCTGGCCTTTCCTCTATTCATATTCCTGCCTTTCCTCTATTCATATTCCTGCCTTTCCTCTATTCATATTCCTGCCTTTCCTCTATTCATATTCCTGCCTTTCCTCTATTTATACTCCAGCCTTTCCTCTATTAATATTCCAGCCTTTCCTCTATTCATATTCCTGCCTTTCCTCTATTCATATTCCTGCCTTTCCTCTATTCATATTCCTGCCTTTCCTCTATTCATACCCCAGCCTTTCCTCTATTCATACTCTGGCCTTTCCTCTATTCATATTCCTGCCTTTCCTCTATTTATACTCCTGCCTTTCCTCTATTCATATTCCAGCCTTTCCTCTATTCATACTCTAGCCTTTCCTCTATTCATATTCCAGCCTTTCCTCTATTCATATTCCAGCCTTTCCTCTATTCATACTCTAGCCTTTCCTCTATTCATATTCCAGCCTTTCCTCTATTCATACTCTAGCCTTTCCTCTATTCATATTCCAGCCTTTCCTCTATTCATACTCTGGCCTTTCCTCTATTCATATTCCTGCCTTTCCTCTATTCATATTCCTGCCTTTCCTCTATTCATATTCCTGCCTTTCCTCTATTCATACCCCAGCCTTTCCTCTATTCATACTCTGGCCTTTCCTCTATTCATACTCCGGCCTTTCCTCTATTCATACTCCAGCCTTTCCTCTATTCATACTCTGGCCTTTCCTCTATTCATATTCCAGCCTTTCCTCTATTCATACTCTAGCCTTTCCTCTATTTATACTCTGGCCTTTCCTCTATTCATACTCTGGCCTTTCCTCTATTTATACTCTGGCCTTTCCTCTATTCATACTCTAGCCTTTCCTCTATTCATACTCTGGCCTTTCCTCTATTCATACTCTGGCCTTTCCTCTATTCATACTCCTGCCTTTCCTCTATTCATATTCCAGCCTTTCCTCTATTCATATTCCAGCCTTTCCTCTATTCATACTCCAGCCTTTCCTCTATTCATACTCCTGCCTTTCCTCTATTCATACTCCTGCCTTTCCTCTATTCATACTCCTGCCTTTCCTCTATTCATACTCCTGCCTTTCCTCTATTCATACTTCAGCCTTTCCTCTATTCATACTCCAGCCTTTCCTCTATTCATACTCCTGCCTTTCCTCTATTCATACTTCAGCCTTTCCTCTATTCATACTCTGGCCTTTCCTCTATTCATACTCCTGCCTTTCCTCTATTCATACTCTAGCCTTTCCTCTATTCATACTCCAGCCTTTCCTCTATTCATACTCTAGCCTTTCCTCTATTCATACTCCTGCCTTTCCTCTATTCATACTCCTGCCTTTCCTCTATTCATACTCCTGCCTTTCCTCTATTCATACTCCTGCCTTTCCTCTATTCATACTCCAGCCTTTCCTCTATTCATACTCTAGCCTTTCCTCTATTCATACTCCAGCCTTTCCTCTATTCATACTCTAGCCTTTCCTCTATTCATACTCCTGCCTTTCCTCTATTCATACTCCTGCCTTTCCTCTATTCATACTCCTGCCTTTCCTCTATTCATACTCCAGCCTTTCCTCTATTCATACTCCAGCCTTTCCTCTATTCATACTCTAGCCTTTCCTCTATTCATATTCCAGCCTTTCCTCTATTCATACTCTAGCCTTTCCTCGATTTATACTCTGGCCTTTCCTCTATTCATACTCCTGCCTTTCCTCTATTCATACTCCTGCCTTTCCTCTACTTATACTCTGGCCTTTCCTCTATTCATACTCCCGCCATTCCTCTATTCATACTCTGGCCTTTCCTCTATTCATACTCCCGCCATTCCTCTATTCATACTCCTGCCTTTCCTCTATTCATATTCCAGCCTTTCCTCTATTCATATTCCAGCCTTTCCTCTATTCATATTCCAGCCTTTCCTCTATTCATACTCTGGCCTTTCCTCTATTCATATTCCAGCCTTTCCTCTATTCATATTCCAGCCTTTCCTCTATTCATACTCTGGCCTTTCCTCTATTCATATTCCTGCCTTTCCTCTATTCATATTCCAGCCTTTCCTCTATTCATATTCCAGCCTTTCCTCTATTCATATTCCAGCCTTTCCTCTATTCATATTCCAGCCTTTCCTCTATTCATACTCTAGCCTTTCCTCTATTCATATTCCAGCCTTTCCTCTATTCATATTCCAGCCTTTCCTCTATTCATACTCTAGCCTTTCCTCTATTCATATTCCAGCCTTTCCTCTATTCATATTCCAGCCTTTCCTCTATTCATATTCCAGCCTTTCCTCTATTCATATTCCAGCCTTTCCTCTATTCATACTCTAGCCTTTCCTCTATTCATATTCCAGCCTTTCCTCTATTCATATTCCAGCCTTTCCTCTATTCATACTCTAGCCTTTCCTCTATTCATATTCCAGCCTTTCCTCTATTCATATTCCTGCCTTTCCTCTATTCATATTCCAGCCTTTCCTCTATTCATACTCTAGCCTTTCCTCTATTCATATTCCAGCCTTTCCTCTATTCATACTCTAGCCTTTCCTCTATTCATATTCCTGCCTTTCCTCTATTTATACTTCAGCCTTTCCTCTATTCATATTCCTGCCTTTCCTCTATTTATACTTCAGCCTTTCCTCTATTCATACTCTGGCCTTTCCTCTATTCATATTCCAGCCTTTCCTCTATTCATACTCTAGCCTTTCCTCTATTCATATTCCTGCCTTTCCTCTATTCATACTCTGGCCTTTCCTCTATTTACACTCCAGCCTTTCCTCTATTCATATTCCTGCCTTTCCTCTATTCATATTCCTGCCTTTCCTCTATTCATATTCCAGCCTTTCCTCTATTCATATTCCAGCCTTTCCTCTATTCATATTCCTGCCTTTCCTCTATTCATATTCCTGCCTTTCCTCTATTCATATTCCAGCCTTTCCTCTATTCATACTCTAGCCTTTCCTCTATTCATATTCCAGCCTTTCCTCTATTCATATTCCAGCCTTTCCTCTATTCATACCCCAGCCTTTCCTCTATTCATACTCTGGCCTTTCCTCTATTCATATTCCTGCCTTTCCTCTATTCATATTCCTGCCTTTCCTCTATTCATATTCCTGCCTTTCCTCTATTTACACTCCAGCCTTTCCTCTATTAATATTCCAGCCTTTCCTCTATTCATATTCCTGCCTTTCCTCTATTCATATTCCTGCCTTTCCTCTATTCATATTCCTGCCTTTCCTCTATTCATACCCCAGCCTTTCCTCTATTCATACTCTGGCCTTTCCTCTATTCATATTCCTGCCTTTCCTCTATTTATACTCCTGCCTTTCCTCTATTCATATTCCAGCCTTTCCTCTATTCATACTCTAGCCTTTCCTCTATTCATATTCCAGCCTTTCCTCTATTCATATTCCAGCCTTTCCTCTATTCATACTCTAGCCTTTCCTCTATTCATATTCCAGCCTTTCCTCTATTCATACTCTAGCCTTTCCTCTATTCATATTCCAGCCTTTCCTCTATTCATACTCTGGCCTTTCCTCTATTCATATTCCTGCCTTTCCTCTATTCATATTCCTGCCTTTCCTCTATTCATATTCCTGCCTTTCCTCTATTCATACCCCAGCCTTTCCTCTATTCATACTCTGGCCTTTCCTCTATTCATACTCCGGCCTTTCCTCTATTCATACTCCAGCCTTTCCTCTATTCATACTCTGGCCTTTCCTCTATTCATATTCCTGCCTTTCCTCTATTCATATTCCTGCCTTTCCTCTATTCATATTCCTGCCTTTCCTCTATTTACACTCCAGCCTTTCCTCTATTAATATTCCAGCCTTTCCTCTATTCATATTCCTGCCTTTCCTCTATTCATATTCCTGCCTTTCCTCTATTCATACCCCAGCCTTTCCTCTATTCATACTCTGGCCTTTCCTTTTATTCATATTCCTGCCTTTCCTCTATTTATACTCCTGCCTTTCCTCTATTCATATTCCAGCCTTTCCTCTATTCATACTCTAGCCTTTCCTCAATTCATATTCCAGCCTTTCCTCTATTCATATTCCAGCCTTTCCTCTATTCATACTCTAGCCTTTCCTCTATTCATATTCCAGCCTTTCCTCTATTCATACTCTAGCCTTTCCTCTATTCATATTCCAGCCTTTCCTCTATTCATACTCTGGCCTTTCCTCTATTCATATTCCTGCCTTTCCTCTATTCATATTCCTGCCTTTCCTCTATTCATATTCCTGCCTTTCCTCTATTCATACCCCAGCCTTTCCTCTATTCATACTCTGGCCTTTCCTCTATTCATACTCCGGCCTTTCCTCATTTCATACTCCAGCCTTTCCTCTATTCATACTCTGGCCTTTCCTCTATTTATACTCCGGCCTTTCCTATATTTATACTCCAGCCTTTCCTCTATTTATACTCTGGCCTTTCCTCTATTCATACTCCTGCCTTTCCTCTATTTATACTCCAGCCTTTCCTCTATTTATACTCCTGCCTTTCCTCTATTTATACTCCAGCCTTTCCTCTATTTATACTCCAGCCTTTCCTCTATTCATATTCCAGCCTATCCTCTATTCATACTCCAGCCTTTCCTCTATTCATATTCCAGCCTTTCCTCTATTCATACTCTGACCTTTCCTCTATTCATATTCCAGCCTTAGCTCTATTTATACTCTGGCCTTTCCTCTATTCATCCTCCAGCCTTTCCTCTATTCATACTCTGGCCTTTCCTCTATTTATACTCTGACCTTTCCTCTATTTATACTCCAGCCTTTCCTCTATTTATACTCCAGCATTTTTTCCATTTATACTCCAGCCTTTCCTCTATTCATATTCCAGCCTTTCCTCTATTTATACTCCAGCCTTTCCTCTATTTATACTCCAGCCTTTCCTCTATTAATATCCCAGCCTTTTCTCTATTTATACTCCTGCCTTTCCTCTATTTATACTCCAGCCGTTTCTCTATTTACACTCCAGCCTTTCCTCTATTAATATTCCAGCCTTTTCTCTATTTACACTCCAGCCTTTCCTCTATTAATATTCCAGCCTTTCCTCTATTAATATTCCAGCCTTTCCTCTATTAATATTCCAGCCTTTCCTCTATTTATACTCCTTCCTTTCCTCTATTTATACTCCAGCCTTTTCTCTATTTACACTCCAGCCTTTCCTCTATTAATATTCCAGCCTTTCCTCTATTAATATTCCAGCCTTTCCTCTATTTATACTCCTGCCTTTCCTCTATTTATATTCCAGCCTTTTCTCTATTTACACTCCAGCCTTTCCTCTATTTATACTCCAGCCTTTTCTCTATTTACACTCCAGCCTTTCCTCTATTTATACTCCTGCCTTTCCTCTATTTATATTTCAGCCTTTCCTCTATTCATATTCCATCCTCTCCTCTATTCATATTCCAGCCTTTCCTCTATTCATATTCCATCCTCTCCTCTATTCATATTCCAGCCTTTCCTCTATTCATACTCCAGCCTTTCCTCTATTTATACTTCAGCCTTTCCTCTATTCATACTCCAGTCTTTTCTCTATTTACACTCCAGCCTTTCCTCTATTCATACTCTAGCCTTTCCTCTATTCATATTCCAGCCTTTCCTCTATTCATATTCCAGCCTTTCCTCTATTCATACCCCAGCCTTTCCTCTATTCATACTCTGGCCTTTCCTCTATTCATATTCCTGCCTTTCCTCTATTCATATTCCTGCCTTTCCTCTATTCATATTCCTGCCTTTCCTCTATTCATATTCCTGCCTTTCCTCTATTTATACTCCAGCCTTTCCTCTATTAATATTCCAGCCTTTCCTCTATTCATATTCCTGCCTTTCCTCTATTCATATTCCTGCCTTTCCTCTATTCATATTCCTGCCTTTCCTCTATTCATACCCCAGCCTTTCCTCTATTCATACTCTGGCCTTTCCTCTATTCATATTCCTGCCTTTCCTCTATTTATACTCCTGCCTTTCCTCTATTCATATTCCAGCCTTTCCTCTATTCATACTCTAGCCTTTCCTCTATTCATATTCCAGCCTTTCCTCTATTCATATTCCAGCCTTTCCTCTATTCATACTCTAGCCTTTCCTCTATTCATATTCCAGCCTTTCCTCTATTCATACTCTAGCCTTTCCTCTATTCATATTCCAGCCTTTCCTCTATTCATACTCTGGCCTTTCCTCTATTCATATTCCTGCCTTTCCTCTATTCATATTCCTGCCTTTCCTCTATTCATATTCCTGCCTTTCCTCTATTCATACCCCAGCCTTTCCTCTATTCATACTCTGGCCTTTCCTCTATTCATACTCCGGCCTTTCCTCTATTCATACTCCAGCCTTTCCTCTATTCATACTCTGGCCTTTCCTCTATTCATATTCCAGCCTTTCCTCTATTCATACTCTAGCCTTTCCTCTATTTATACTCTGGCCTTTCCTCTATTCATACTCTGGCCTTTCCTCTATTTATACTCTGGCCTTTCCTCTATTCATACTCTAGCCTTTCCTCTATTCATACTCTGGCCTTTCCTCTATTCATACTCTGGCCTTTCCTCTATTCATACTCTAGCCTTTCCTCTATTTATACTCTGGCCTTTCCTCTATTTATACTCTGGCCTTTCCTCTATTTATACTCCAGCCTTTCCTCTGTTTATACTCTAGCCTTTCCTCTATTTATACTCTAGCCTTTCCTCTATTTATACTCTGGCCTTTCCTCTATTTATACTCCAGCCTTTCCTCTATTTATACTCTGGCCTTTCCTCTATTCATATTCCAGCCTTTCCTCTATTCATACTCTAGCCTTTCCTCTATTTATACTCTGGCCTTTCATCTATTTATACTCTGGCCTTTCCTCTATTCATAGCCCAGCCTTTCCTCTATTTATCCTCTGGCCTTTCCTCTATTTATACTCCAGCCTTTCCTCTATTCATACTCCAGGCTTTCCTCTATTCATACTCCAGGCTTTCCTCTATTCATACTCTAGCCTTTCCTCGATTTATACTCTGGCCTTTCCTCTATTCATACTCCTGTCTTTCCTCTATTCATACTCCTGCCTTTCCTCTATTCATACTCCTGCCTTTCCTCTATTTATACTCCTGCCTTTCCTCTATTTATACTCCTGCCTTTCCTCTATTCATACTCCTGCCTTTCCTCTATTCATACTCCAGCCTTTCCTCTATTCATACTCCTGCCTTTCCTCTATTCATACTCCTGCCTTTCCTCTATTTATACTCCAGCCTTTCCTCTATTTATACTCCAGCCTTTCCTCTACTCATACTCTGGCCTTTCCTTTAATTATACTCCAGCCTTTCCTCTATTCATACTCGAGCCTTTCCTCTAGTCATACTCCCGCCATTCCTCTATTCATACTCCTGCCTTTCCTCTACTTATACTCCAGCCTTTCCTCTATTCATACTCCTGCCTTTCCTCTATTTATACTCCAGCCTTTCCTCTATTTATACTCCAGCCTTTCCTCTATTCATACTCCTGCCTTTCCTCTATTCATACTCCTGCCTTTCCTCTATTTATACTCCAGCCTTTCCTCTATTTATACTCCAGCCTTTCCTCTATTTATCCTCTGGCCTTTCCTCTATTTATACTCCAGCCTTTCCTCTATTCATACTCCAGGCTTTCCTCTATTCATACTCCCGCCATTCCTCTATTCATACTCCAGCCTTTCCTCTATTTATCCTCTGGCCTTTCCTCTATTTATACTCCAGCCTTTCCTCTATTCATACTCCAGGCTTTCCTCTATTCATACTCCAGGCTTTCCTCTATTCATACTCCTGCCTTTCCTCTACTCATACTCTGGCCTTTCCTTTAATTATACTCCAGCCTTTCCTCTATTCATACTCGAGCCTTTCCTCTATTTATCCTCTGGCTTTTCCTCTATTCATACTCCAGGCTTTCCTCTATTCATACTCCAGGCTTTCCTCTATTCATACTCCTGCCTTTCCTCTAGTCATACTCCCGCCATTCCTCTAGTCATACTCCCGCCATTCCTTTAGTCATACTCCCGCCATTCCTCTAGTCATACTCCCGCCATTCCTCTAGTCATACTCCCGCCATTCCTCTATTCATACTCCCGCCATTCCTCTAGTCATACTCCCGCCATTCCTCTATTCATACTCCCGCCATTCCTCTAGTCATACTCCCGCCATTCCTCTAGTCATACTCCCGCCATTCCTCTAGTCATACTCCCGCCATTCCTCTAGTCATACTCCCGCCATTCCTCTATTCATACTCCCGCCATTCCTCTAGTCATACTCCCGCCATTCCTCTATTCATACTCCCGCCATTCCTCTAGTCATACTCCCGCCATTCCTTTAGTCATACTCCCGCCATTCCTCTAGTCATACTCCCGCCATTCCTCTAGTCATACTCCCGCCATTCCTCTAGTCATACTCCCGCCATTCCTCTATTTATACTCTGGCCTTTCCTCTACTTACACTCCAGCCTTTCCTCTATTCATACTCCAGCCTTTCCTCTATTCATACTCCTGCCTTTCCTCTATTCATACTCCAGCCTTTCCTCTATTCATACTCCTGCCTTTCCTCTATTCATACTCCTGCCTTTCCTCTATTCATACTCCTGCCTTTCCTCTATTCATACTCCAGCCTTTCCTCTATTCATACTCCTGCCTTTCCTCTATTCATACTCCTGCCTTTCCTCTATTCATACTCCTGCCTTTCCTCTATTCATACTCCTGCCTTTCCTCTATTCATACTTCAGCCTTTCCTCTATTCATACTCCAGCCTTTCCTCTATTCATACTCCTGCCTTTCCTCTATTCATACTTCAGCCTTTCCTCTATTCATACTCTGGCCTTTCCTCTATTCATACTCCTGCCTTTCCTCTATTCATACTCCTGCCTTTCCTCTATTCATACTCCAGCCTTTCCTCTATTCATACTCTAGCCTTTCCTCTATTCATACTCCTGCCTTTCCTCTATTCATACTCCTGCCTTTCCTCTATTCATACTCCTGCCTTTCCTCTATTCATACTCCAGCCTTTCCTCTATTCATACTCCAGCCTTTCCTCTATTCATACTCTAGCCTTTCCTCTATTCATATTCCAGCCTTTCCTCTATTCATATTCCAGCCTTTCCTCTATTCATACTCCAGCCTTTCCTCTATTCATACTCCTGCCTTTCCTCTATTCATACTCCTGCCTTTCCTCTATTCATACTCCTGCCTTTCCTCTATTCATACTCCTGCCTTTCCTCTATTCATACTTCAGCCTTTCCTCTATTCATACTCCAGCCTTTCCTCTATTCATACTCCTGCCTTTCCTCTATTCATACTTCAGCCTTTCCTCTATTCATACTCTGGCCTTTCCTCTATTCATACTCCTGCCTTTCCTCTATTCATACTCTAGCCTTTCCTCTATTCATACTCCAGCCTTTCCTCTATTCATACTCTAGCCTTTCCTCTATTCATACTCCTGCCTTTCCTCTATTCATACTCCTGCCTTTCCTCTATTCATACTCCTGCCTTTCCTCTATTCATACTCCTGCCTTTCCTCTATTCATACTCCAGCCTTTCCTCTATTCATACTCTAGCCTTTCCTCTATTCATACTCCAGCCTTTCCTCTATTCATACTCTAGCCTTTCCTCTATTCATACTCCTGCCTTTCCTCTATTCATACTCCTGCCTTTCCTCTATTCATACTCCTGCCTTTCCTCTATTCATACTCCAGCCTTTCCTCTATTCATACTCCAGCCTTTCCTCTATTCATACTCTAGCCTTTCCTCTATTCATATTCCAGCCTTTCCTCTATTCATACTCTAGCCTTTCCTCGATTTATACTCTGGCCTTTCCTCTATTCATACTCCTGCCTTTCCTCTATTCATACTCCTGCCTTTCCTCTACTTATACTCTGGCCTTTCCTCTATTCATACTCCCGCCATTCCTCTATTCATACTCTGGCCTTTCCTCTATTCATACTCCCGCCATTCCTCTATTCATACTCCTGCCTTTCCTCTATTCATATTCCAGCCTTTCCTCTATTCATACTCCTGCCTTTCCTCTATTCATACTCCTGCCTTTCCTCTATTTACACTCCAGCCTTTCCTCTATTCATACTCCAGCCTTTCCTCTATTCATACTCCTGCCTTTCCTCTATTTACACTCCAGCCTTTCCTCTATTCATACTCCAGCCTTTCCTCTATTCATACTCCTGCCTTTCCTCTATTCATACTCCAGCCTTTCCTCTATTCATACTCTGGCCTTTCCTCTATTCATACTCCAGCCTTAGCTCTATTTATACTCTGGCCTTTCCTCTATTCATACTCTGGCCTTTCCTCTATTCATACTCCAGCCTTTCCTCTATTCATACTCCAGCCTTTCCTCTATTCATACTCCAGCCTTTCCTCTATTCATACTCCTGCCTTTCCTCTATTCATACTCCTGCCTTTCCTCTACTCATACTCCTGCCTTTCCTCTATTCATACTCCTGCCTTTCCTCTATTCATACTCCTGCCTTTCCTCTACTCATACTCTAGCCTTTCCTCTATTCATATTCCAGCCTTTCCTCTATTCATATTCCAGCCTTTCCTCTACTCATACTCTAGCCTTTCCTCTATTCATACTCTGGCCTTTCCTCTACTCATACTCTAGCCTTTCCTCTACTCATACTCTAGCCTTTCCTCTATTCATATTCCAGCCTTTCCTCTACTCATACTCTAGCCTTTCCTCTACTTATACTCCCGCCTTTCCTCTACTCATACTCTGGCCTTTCCTCTATTCATACTCTGGCCTTTCCTCTATTCATACTCTGGCCTTTCCTCTATTCATACTCCTGCCTTTCCTCTACTTATACTCCCGCCTTTCCTCTACTCATACTCTGGCCTTTCCTCTATTCATATTCCAGCCTTTCCTCTATTCATATTCCAGCCTTTCCTCTACTCATACTCTAGCCTTTCCTCTATTCATACTCTGGCCTTTCCTCTACTCATACTCTAGCCTTTCCTCTACTCATACTCTAGCCTTTCCTCTATTCATATTCCAGCCTTTCCTCTACTCATACTCTAGCCTTTCCTCTACTTATACTCCCGCCTTTCCTCTACTCATACTCTGGCCTTTCCTCTATTCATACTCTGGCCTTTCCTCTATTCATACTCCTGCCTTTCCTCTACTTATACTCCCGCCTTTCCTCTACTCATACTCTGGCCTTTCCTCTATTCATATTCCTGCCTTTCCTCTATTCATATTCCTGCCTTTCCTCTATTCATACTCCAGCCTTTCCTCTATTCATACTCTAGCCTTTCCTCTATTCATATTCCAGCCTTTCCTCTATTCATACTCCAGCCTTTCCTCTATTCATACTCTAGCCTTTCCTCTATTCATACTCTGGCCTTTCCTCTATTCATACTCCTGCCTTTCCTCTACTTATACTCCCGCCTTTCCTCTATTAATATTCCAGCCTTTCCTCTAGTCATACTCTAGCCTTTCCTCTATTCATACTCCTGCCTTTCCTCTATTCATACTCTGGCCTTTCCTCTATTCATACTCTGGCCTTTCCTCTATTCATACTCTGGCCTTTCCTCTATTCATACTCTGGCCTTTCCTCTATTCATACTCTGGCCTTTCCTCTATTCATATTCCAGCCTTTCCTCTATTCATATTCCAGCCTTTCCTCTATTCATACTCTAGCCTTTCCTCTATTCATACTCCTGCCTTTCCTCTATTCATACTCCTGCCTTTCCTCTATTCATACTCCAGCCTTTCCTCTATTCATATTCCAGCCTTTCCTCTAGTCATACTCCCGCCTTTCCTCTATTCATATTCCAGCCTTTCCTCTATTCATACTCTGGCCTTTCCTCTATTCATACTCTGGCCTTTCCTCTATTCATACTCTGGCCTTTCCTCTATTCATACTCCTGCCTTTCCTCTATTCATACTCCTGCCTTTCCTCTATTCATACTCCAGCCTTTCCTCTATTCATACTCCAGCCTTTCCTCTATTCATATTCCAGCCTTTCCTCTAGTCATACTCCCGCCTTTCCTCTATTCATATTCCAGCCTTTCCTCTATTCATACTCTGGCCTTTCCTCTATTCATATTCCAGCCTTTCCTCTATTCATATTCCAGCCTTTCCTCTATTCATACTCTGGCCTCTCCTCTATTCATATTCCAGCCTTTCCTCTATTCATACTCTGGCCTTTCCTCTATTCATACTCCTGCCATTCCTCTACTTATACTCTGGCCTTTCCTCTATTCATATTCCTGCCTTTCCTCTATTCATACCCCAGCCTTTCCTCTATTCATACTCTGGCCTCTCCTCTATTCATATTCCTGCCTTTCCTCTATTCATACTCCTGCCTTTCCTCTATTCATACTCTGGCCTTTCCTCTATTCATACTCTGGCCTTTCCTCTATTCATACTCTGGCCTTTCCTCTATTCATACTCCCGCCTTTCCTCTATTCATTATACTCTGGCCTTTCCTTCATTGGTTACTCAATGCCACCTTTCATTTCACGTGACCCCCTCTTGCACGGTATTGACTCTGCGAGTACCGGTAAATATGAGCTCACTGTCACCCTGACATAATGTTTACACAATATGAAAATACCAGAGAGCCAACGTGGGTATATCTGTCTGAGGTGAATAAGGAACAGAATATTTTACTTCCTTATACTGGGTAATTTGCCTCTGTCTTACCCATGCATGACGTCCAGGGCTGAGGATATAGTCCTGCTGATAGCAGACTCTAAACACCTGAGTGTACACTACAAACAGAGCAAACTCACAGCAAAACAAGATAGTGATAACAAACACCACTCTCAGCTCGGTGCCCGTTACTGGTTTTTGTATGGTAGATAGTGATAACAAACACCACTCTCAGCTCGGTGCCCGTTACTGGTTTTTGTATGGTAGATAGTGATAACAAACACCACTCTCAGCGCGGTGCCCGTTACTGGTTTTTGTATGGTAGATAGTGATAACAAACACCACTCTCAGCTCGGCGCCCGTTACTGGTTTTTGTATGGTAGATAGTGATAACAAACACCACTCTCAGCTAGGTGCCCGTTACTGGTTTTTGTATGGTAGATAGCGATAACAAACACCACTCTCAGCTCGGTGCCCGTTACTGGTTTTTGTATGGTAGATAGTGATAACAAACACCACTCTCAGCTCGGTGCCCGTTACTGGTTTTTGTATGGTAGATAGTGATAACAAACACCACTCTCAGCTCGGCGCCCGTTACTGGTTTTTGTATGGTAGATAGCGATAACAAACACCACTCTCAGCTCGGTGCCCGTTACTGGTTTTTGTATGGTAGATTATGATAACAAACACCACTCTCAGCTCGGCGCCCGTTACTGGTTTTTGTATGGTAGATAGTGATAACAAACACCACTCTCAGCTCGGTGCCCGTTAATGGTTTTTGTATGGTAGATAGCGATAATAAACACCACTCTCAGCGCGGTGCCCGTTACTGGTTTTTGTATGGTAGATAGCGATAACAAACACCACTCTCAGCTCGGTGCCCGTTACTGGTTTTTGTATGGTAGATAGTGATAACAAACACCACTCTCAGCTCGGCGCCCGTTACTGGTTTTTGTATGGTAGATAGTGATAACAAACACCACTCTCAGCGCGGTGCCCGTTACTGGTTTTTGTATGGTAGATAGTGATAACAAACACCACTCTCAGCTCGGTGCCCGTTACTGGTTTTTGTATGGTAGATAGTGATAACAAACACCACTCTCAGCTCGGCGCCCGTTACTGGTTTTTGTATGGTAGATAGCGATAACAAACACCACTCTCAGCTCGGTGCCCGTTACTGGTTTTTGTATGGTAGATAGCGATAACAAACACCCCTCTCAGCGCGGCGCCCGTTACTGGTTTTTGTATGGTAGATAGTGATAACAAACACCACTCTCAGCTCGGCGCCCGTTACTGGTTTTTGTATGGTAGATAGCGATAACAAACACCACTCTCAGCGCGGTGCCCGTTACTGGTTTTTGTATGGTAGATAGTGATAACAAACACCACTCTCAGCTCGGCGCCCGTTACTGGTTTTTGTATGGTAGATAGCGATAACAAACACCACTCTCAGCGCGGTGCCCGTTACTGGTTTTTGTATGGTAGATAGTGATAACAAACACCACTCTCAGCTCGGCGCCCGTTACTGGTTTTTGTATGGTAGATAGCGATAACAAACACCACTCTCAGCTCGGCGCCCGTTACTGGTTTTTGTATGGTAGATAGTGATAACAAACACCACTCTCAGCGCGGTGCCCGTTACTGGTTTTTGTATGGTAGATAGTGATAACAAACACCACTCTCAGCTAGGTGCCCGTTACTGGTTTTTGTATGGTAGATAGTGATAACAAACACCACTCTCAGCTAGGTGCCCGTTACTGGTTTTTGTATGGTAGATAGCGATAACAAACACCACTCTCAGCGCGGTGCCCGTTACTGGTTTTTGTATGGTAGATAGTGATAACAAACACCACTCTCAGCTCGGCGCCCGTTACTGGTTTTTGTATGGTAGATAGTGATAACAAACACCACTCTCAGCTAGGTGCCCGTTACTGGTTTTTGTATGGTAGATAGTGATAACAAACACCACTCTCAGCTAGGTGCCCGTTACTGGTTTTTGTATGGTAGATAGTGATAACAAACACCACTCTCAGCTCGGTGCCCGTTACTGGTTTTTGTATGGTAGATAGTGATAACAAACACCACTCTCAGCTCGGCGCCCGTTACTGGTTTTTGTATGGTAGATAGTGATAACAAACACCACTCTCAGCTCGGTGCCCGTTACTGGTTTTTGTATGGTAGATAGTGATAACAAACACCACTCTCAGCTCGGTGCCCGTTACTGGTTTTTGTATGGTAGATAGCGATAACAAACACCACTCTCAGCGCGGTGCCCGTTACTGGTTTTTGTATGGTAGATAGTGATAACAAACACCACTCTCAGCGCGGTGCCCGTTACTGGTTTTTGTATGGTAGATAGCGATAACAAACACCACTCTCAGCGCGGTGCCCGTTACTGGTTTTTGTATGGTAGATAGTGATAACAAACACCACTCTCAGCGCGGTGCCCGTTACTGGTTTTTGTATGGTAGATAGCGATAACAAACACCACTCTCAGCGCGGTGCCCGTTACTGGTTTTTGTATGGTAGATAGTGATAACAAACACCACTCTCAGCTAGGTGCCCGTTACTGGTTTTTGTATGGTAGATAGTGATAACAAACACCACTCTCAGCTAGGTGCCCGTTACTGGTTTTTGTATGGTAGATAGTGATAACAAACACCACTCTCAGCTCGGCGCCCGTTACTGGTTTTTGTATGGTAGATAGTGATAACAAACACCACTCTCAGCGCGGCGCCCGTTACTGGTTTTTGTATGGTAGATAGAGATAACAAACACCACTCTCAGCACGGTGCCCGTTACTGGTTTTTGTATGGTAGATAGTGATAACAAACACCACTCTCAGCTCGGTGCCCGTTACTGGTTTTTGTATGGTAGATAGTGATAACAAACACCACTCTCAGCTCGGCGCCCGTTACTGGTTTTTGTATGGTAGATAGTGATAACAAACACCACTCTCAGCTCGGTGCCCGTTACTGGTTTTTGTATGGTAGATAGCGATAACAAACACCACTCTCAGCTAGGTGCCCGTTACTGGTTTTTGTATGGTAGATAGTGATAACAAACACCACTCTCAGCGCGGTGCCCGTTACTGGTTTTTGTATGGTAGATAGTGATAACAAACACCACTCTCAGCTCGGTGCCCGTTACTGGTTTTTGTATGGTAGATAGTGATAACAAACACCACTCTCAGCTAGGCGCCCGTTACTGGTTTTTGTATGGTAGATAGTGATAACAAACACCACTCTCAGCTCGGCGCCCGTTACTGGTTTTTGTATGGTAGATAGCGATAACAAACACCACTCTCAGCTCGGCGCCCGTTACTGGTTTTTGTATGGTAGATAGCGATAACAAACACCACTCTCAGCGCGGTGCCCGTTACTGGTTTTTGTATGGTAGATAGCGATAACAAACACCACTCTCAGCGCGGTGCCCGTTACTGGTTTTTGTATGGTAGATAGTGATAACAAACACCACTCTCAGCTCGGCGCCCGTTACTGGTTTTTGTATGGTAGATAGTGATAACAAACACCACTCTCAGCTCGGTGACCGTTACTGGTTTTTGTATGGTAGATAGCGATAACAAACACCACTCTCAGCGCGGTGCCCGTTACTGGTTTTTGTATGGTAGATAGCGATAACAAACACCACTCTCAGCTCGGCGCCCGTTACTGGTTTTTGTATGGTAGATAGCGATAACAAACACCACTCTCAGCGCGGTGCCCGTTACTGGTTTTTGTATGGTAGATAGCGATAACAAACACCACTCTCAGCGCGGTGCCCGTTACTGGTTTTTGTATGGTAGATAGTGATAACAAACACCACTCTCAGCTCGGTGACCGTTACTGGTTTTTGTATGGTAGATAGCGATAACAAACACCACTCTCAGCGCGGTGCCCGTTACTGGTTTTTGTATGGTAGATAGCGATAACAAACACCACTCTCAGCTCGGCGCCCGTTACTGGTTTTTGTATGGTAGATAGCGATAACAAACACCACTCTCAGCGCGGTGCCCGTTACTGGTTTTTGTATGGTAGATAGTGATAACAAACACCACTCTCAGCTCGGTGCCCGTTACTGGTTTTTGTATGGTAGATAGTGATAACAAACACCACTCTCAGCTCGGCGCCCGTTACTGGTTTTTGTATGGTAGATAGTGATAACAAACACCACTCTCAGCTCGGTGCCCGTTACTGGTTTTTGTATGGTAGATAGCGATAACAAACACCACTCTCAGCTAGGTGCCCGTTACTGGTTTTTGTATGGTAGATAGTGATAACAAACACCACTCTCAGCTCGGCGCCCGTTACTGGTTTTTGTATGGTAGATAGTGATAACAAACACCACTCTCAGCGCGGTGCCCGTTACTGGTTTTTGTATGGTAGATAGGATAACAAACACCACTCTCAGCTAGGTGCCCGTTACTGGTTTTTGTATGGTAGATAGTGATAACAAACACCACTCTCAGCTCGGCGCCCGTTACTGGTTTTTGTATGGTAGATAGTGATAACAAACACCACTCTCAGCGCGGTGCCCGTTACTGGTTTTTGTATGGTAGATAGGATAACAAACACCACTCTCAGCTAGGTGCCCGTTACTGGTTTTTGTATGGTAGATAGTGATAACAAACACCACTCTCAGCTCGGCGCCCGTTACTGGTTTTTGTATGGTAGATAGCGATAACAAACACCACTCTCAGCGCGGTGCCCGTTACTGGTTTTTGTATGGTAGATAGCGATAACAAACACCACTCTCAGCGCGGTGCCCGTTACTGGTTTTTGTATGGTAGATAGTGATAACAAACACCACTCTCAGCTCGGTGACCGTTACTGGTTTTTGTATGGTAGATAGTGATAACAAACACCACTCTCAGCGCGGTGCCCGTTACTGGTTTTTGTATGGTAGATAGCGATAACAAACACCACTCTCAGCTCGGCGCCCGTTACTGGTTTTTGTATGGTAGATAGCGATAACAAACACCACTCTCAGCGCGGTGCCCGTTACTGGTTTTTGTATGGTAGATAGTGATAACAAACACCACTCTCAGCTCGGTGCCCGTTACTGGTTTTTGTATGGTAGATAGTGATAACAAACACCACTCTCAGCTCGGCGCCCGTTACTGGTTTTTGTATGGTAGATAGTGATAACAAACACCACTCTCAGCTCGGTGCCCGTTACTGGTTTTTGTATGGTAGATAGCGATAACAAACACCACTCTCAGCTAGGTGCCCGTTACTGGTTTTTGTATGGTAGATAGTGATAACAAACACCACTCTCAGCTCGGCGCCCGTTACTGGTTTTTGTATGGTAGATAGTGATAACAAACACCACTCTCAGCGCGGTGCCCGTTACTGGTTTTTGTATGGTAGATAGGATAACAAACACCACTCTCAGCTAGGTGCCCGTTACTGGTTTTTGTATGGTAGATAGTGATAACAAACACCACTCTCAGCTCGGCGCCCGTTACTGGTTTTTGTATGGTAGATAGTGATAACAAACACCACTCTCAGCGCGGTGCCCGTTACTGGTTTTTGTATGGTAGATAGTGATAACAAACACCACTCTCAGCTCGGCGCCCGTTACTGGTTTTTGTATGGTAGATAGTGATAACAAACACCACTCTCAGCTCGGTGACCGTTACTGGTTTTTGTATGGTAGATAGGGATAACAAACACCACTCTCAGCACGGTGCCCGTTACTGGTTTTTGTATGGTAGATAGTGATAACAAACACCACTCTCAGCTCGGTGCCCGTTACTGGTTTTTGTATGGTAGATAGTGATAACAAACACCACTCTCAGCTCGGCGCCCGTTACTGGTTTTTGTATGGTAGATAGTGATAACAAACACCACTCTCAGCTCGGTGCCCGTTACTGGTTTTTGTATGGTAGATAGCGATAACAAACACCACTCTCAGCTAGGTGCCCGTTACTGGTTTTTGTATGGTAGATAGTGATAACAAACACCACTCTCAGCTCGGTGCCCGTTACTGGATTTTGTATGGTAGATAGTGATAACAAACACCACTCTCAGCTCGGCGCCCGTTACTGGTTTTTGTATGGTAGATAGTGATAACAAACACCACTCTCAGCGCGGTGCCCGTTACTGGTTTTTGTATGGTAGATAGGATAACAAACACCACTCTCAGCTAGGTGCCCGTTACTGGTTTTTGTATGGTAGATAGTGATAACAAACACCACTCTCAGCTCGGCGCCCGTTACTGGTTTTTGTATGGTAGATAGTGATAACAAACACCACTCTCAGCTCGGCGCCCCGTTACTGGTTTTTGTATGGTAGATAGCGATAACAAACACCACTCTCAGCTCGGTGCCCGTTACTGGTTTTTGTATGGTAGATAGCGATAACAAACACCACTCTCAGCGCGGTGCCCGTTACTGGTTTTTGTATGGTAGATAGCGATAACAAACACCACTCTCAGCGCGGTGCCCGTTACTGGTTTTTGTATGGTAGATAGTGATAACAAACACCACTCTCAGCTCGGCGCCCGTTACTGGTTTTTGTATGGTAGATAGTGATAACAAACACCACTCTCAGCTCGGTGACCGTTACTGGTTTTTGTATGGTAGATAGTGATAACAAACACCACTCTCAGCGCGGTGCCCGTTACTGGTTTTTGTATGGTAGATAGCGATAACAAACACCACTCTCAGCTCGGCGCCCGTTACTGGTTTTTGTATGGTAGATAGCGATAACAAACACCACTCTCAGCGCGGTGCCCGTTACTGGTTTTTGTATGGTAGATAGCGATAACAAACACCACTCTCAGCGCGGTGCCCGTTACTGGTTTTTGTATGGTAGATAGTGATAATAAACACCACTCTCAGCTCGGCGCCCGTTACTGGTTTTTGTATGGTAGATAGCGATAACAAACACCACTCTCAGCTCGGTGCCCGTTACTGGTTTTTGTATGGTAGATAGCGATAACAAACACCACTCTCAGCTCGGTGCCCGTTACTGGTTTTTGTATGGTAGATAGTGATAACAAACACCACTCTCAGCGCGGTGCCCGTTACTGGTTTTTGTATGGTAGATAGTGATAACAAACACCACTCTCAGCGCGGTGCCCGTTACTGGTTTTTGTATGGTAGATAGTGATAACAAACACCACTCTCAGCTCGGTGCCCGTTACTGGTTTTTGTATGGTAGATAGTGATAACAAACACCACTCTCAGCTCGGCGCCCGTTACTGGTTTTTGTATGGTAGATAGCGATAACAAACACCACTCTCAGCTCGGTGCCCGTTACTGGTTTTTGTATGGTAGATAGTGATAACAAACACCACTCTCAGCTCGGCGCCCGTTACTGGTTTTTGTATGGTAGATAGCGATAACAAACACCACTCTCAGCGCGGTGCCCGTTACTGGTTTTTGTATGGTAGATAGGGATAACAAACACCACTCTCAGCTAGGTGCCCGTTACTGGTTTTTGTATGGTAGATAGTGATAACAAACACCACTCTCAGCGCGGTGCCCGTTACTGGTTTTTGTATGGTAGATAGCGATAACAAACACCACTCTCAGCGCGGTGCCCGTTACTGGTTTTTGTATGGTAGATAGCGATAACAAACACCACTCTCAGCTCGGCGCCCGTTACTGGTTTCTGTATGGTGCATCTCACATCCCGTGCATCCCCTGTGGAAGCATTCTGATTGGCTCCTGACACATTCTGTAACGCCTTTTATTGCACAGACAAGGAAATGTTATTGGGGAAGGATCCATCCCCAGGAGAAATGCTCTGCTGGTGGAGGGGGATGCTCTGCTGGGGAGGGAGATGCTCTGCTGAGGGAGGGAGATGCTCTGCTGAGGGAGGGAGATGCTCTGCTGAGGGAGGGAGATGCTCTGCTGAGGGAGGAGGAGGGAGATGCTCTGCTGAGGGAGGGGAATGCTCTGCTGAGGGAGGGGGATGCTCTGCTGGGGAAGGGGATGCTCTGCTGGTTGAGGGGGATGCTCTGCTGGGGAAGGGGATGCTCTGCTGGGGAGGGGGATGCTCTGCTGGAGGAGGGGGATGCTCTGCTGGAGGAGGGAGATGCTCTGCTGGTGGAGGGAGATGCTCTGCTGGTGGAGGGGGATGCTCTGCTGGGGAGGGGGATGCTCTGCTGGAGGAGGGAGATGCTCTGCTGAGGGATGGGGATGCTCTGCTGGGGAGGGGGATGCTCTGCTGAGGGAGGGAGATGCTCTGCTGAGGGAGGGGGATGCTCTGCTGGGGATGCTCTGCTGAGGGAGGGAGTAGCTCTGCTGGAGGAGGGAGATGCTCTGCTGAGGGAGGGGGATGCTCTGCTGAGGGAGGGGGATGCTCTGCTGGTGGAGGGGGATGCTCTGCTGGTGGAGGGGGATGCTCTGCTGGGGAAGGGGGATGCTCTGCTGGGGAAAGGGTGCTCTGCTGGTGGAGGGGGCTGCTCTGCTGGGGAAGGGGATGCTCTGTTGGAAGAGGGAGATGCTCTGCTGGAGGAGGTGGATGCTCTGCTGGAGGAGGGAGATGCTCTGCTGGGAAAGGGGGTGCTCTGCTGGTGGAGGGGGATGCTCTGCTGGGGAAGGGGATGCTCTGCTGGAAGAGGGAGATGCTCTGCTGGGGAAGGGGATACTCTGCTGGAGGAGGGAGATGCTCTGCTGGTGGAGGGGAATGCTCTGCTGGGGAAGGTGATGCTCTGCTGGGGAAGGTGATGCTCTGCTGGGGAAGGGGATGCTCTGCTGGAGGAGGGAAATGCTCTGCTGGGGAAGGGGATGCTTTGCTGGAGGAGGGGGATGCTCTGCTGGGGAGGGGGATGCTCTGCTGGGGAGGGGGATGCTCTGCTGGTGGAGGGAGATGCTCTGCTGGGGAGGGGGATGCTCTGCTGGTGGAGGGGGATGTTCTGCTGGTGGAGGGAGATGATCTGCTGGGGGAGGGGGATGCTCTGCTAGGGAAGGGGATGCTCTGCTAGGGAAGGGGATGCTCTGCTGGGGGAGGGGGATGCTCTGCTGGCGAAGGGGATGCTCTGTTGGAAGAGGGAGATGCTCTGCTGGGGAAGGGGATGCTCTGCTGGAGGAAGGAGATGCTCTGCTGGGGGAGGGGGATGCTCTGCTGGCGAAGGGGATGCTCTGTTGGAAGAGGGAGATGCTCTGCTGGGGAAGGGGATGCTCTGCTGGAGGAAGGAGATGCTCTGCTGGAGGAAGGAGATGCTCTGCTGGGGAAGGGGATGCTCTGCTGGGGAAGGGGATGCTCTGCTGGTGGAGGGGGATGATCTGCTGGTGGAGGGGGATGCTCTGCTGGGGAAGGGGATGCTCTGCTGGGGAAGGTGATGCTCTGCTGGGGAAGGTGATGCTCTGCTGGTGGAGGGGGATGCTCTGCTGGTGGAGGGGGATGCTCTGCTGGAGGAGGGAAATGCTCTGCTGGGGAAGGGGATGCTTTGCTGGGGAGGGGGATGCTCTGCTGAGGGAGGGGGATGCTCTGCTGAGGGAGGGAGATTCTCTGCTGAGGGAGGGGGATGCTCTGCTGGGGAGGGAGATGCTCTGCTGGGGAGGGGGATGCTCTGCTGAGGGAGGGGGATGCTCTGCTGGGGAGGGGGATGCTCTACTGGTGGAGGGGGATGCTCTACTGGTGGAGGGGGATGCTCTACTGGTGGAGGGGGATGCTCTACTGGTGGAGGGGGATGCTCTGCTGGTGGAGGGGGATGTTCTGCTGGTGGAGGGAGATCAGCTGGGGGAGGGGGATGCTCTGCTAGGGAAGGGGATGCTCTGCTGGGGGAGGGATATGCTCTGCTGGAGGAGGGAGATGCTCTGCTAGGGAAAGGGATGCTCTGCTGGGGGAGGGATATGCTCTGCTGGAGGAGGGAGATGCTCTGCTCAGGGAGAGGTTCTACTGGTGGAGGGAGAGGCTCTGCTGGTGGAGGGGGGTGCTCTGCTGGTGGAGGGAGAGGCTCTGCTGGTGGAGGGAGAGGCTCTGCTGGTGGAGGGAGGTGCTCTGCTGGTGGAGGGAGAGGCTCTGCTAGAGGAGGAGGGAGAGGCTCTGCTAGAGGAGGAGGGAGAGGCTCTGCTAGAGGAGGAGGGAGAGGCTCTGCTGGTGGAGGGAGAGGCTCTGCTGGTGGAGGGAGAGGCTCTGCTGCTGGAAGGAGAGGCTCTGCTGGTGGAAGGAGAGGCTCTGCTGGTGGAGGGAGAGGCTCTGCTAGAGGAGGAGGGAGAGGCTCTGCTGGTGTAGGGGGATGCTCTGCTGGTGGAGGGGGGGGGGTGCTCTGCTGGTGGAAGGAGAGGCTCTGCTGGTGGAGGGAGAGGCTCTGCTGGTGGAGGGGGAGGCTCTGCTGGTGGAAGGAGAGGATCTGCTGGTGGAAGGAGAGGCTCTGCTGGTGGAGGGAGAGGCTCTGCTGGTGGAGGGAGAGGCCCTGCTGGTGGAGGGGGGGTGCTCTGCTGGTGGAAGGAGAGGCTCTGCTGGTGGAAGGAGAGGCTCTGCTGGTGGAGGGAGAGGCTCTGCTGGTGGAGGGAGAGGCTCTGTTGGTGGAGGGAGAGGCTCTGCTGGTGGAAGGAGAGGCTCTGCTGGTGGAAGGAGAGGCTCTGCTGGTGGAGGGAGAGGCTCTGCTGGTGGAGGGAGAGGCTCTGTTGGTGGAGGGAGAGGCTCTGCTGGTGGAAGGAGAGGCTCTGCTGGTGGAAGGAGAGGCTCTGCTGGTGGAGGGAGAGGCTCTGTTGGTGGAGGGAGAGGCTCTGCTGGTGGAGGGGGGGTGCTCTGCTGGTGGAAGGAGGGGCTCTGCTGGTGGAAGGAGAGGCTCTGCTGGTGGAAGGAGGGGCTCTGCTGGTGGAAGGAGGGGCTCTGCTGGTGGAGGGAGAGGCTCTGCTGGTGGAGGGAGGGGCTCTGCTGGTAGAGGGAGGGGCTCTGCTGGTGGAAGGAGGGGCTCTGCTGGTGGAGGGAGAGGCTCTGCTGGTGGAGGGAGGGGCTCTGCTGGAGGAGGGAGGGGCTCTGCTGGTGGAGGGAGGTGCTCTGCTGGTGGAGGGAGGGGCTCTGCTGGTGGAGGGAGGGGCTCTGCTGGTGGAGGGGGGGTGCTCTGCTGGTGGAGGGAGGGGCTCTGCTGGTGGAGGGAGGTGCTCTGCTGGTGGAGGGAGGGGCTCTGCTGGTGGAGGGAGGGGCTCTGCTGGTGGAGGGGGGGTGCTCTGCTGGTGGAAGGAGAGGCTCTGCTGGTGGAGGGAGAGGCTCTGCTGGTGGAGGGAGGGGCTCTGCTGGTGGAGGGGGGGTGCTCTGCTGGTGGAAGGAGGGGCTCTGCTGGTGGAAGGAGGGGCTCTGCTGGTGGAGGGAGAGGCTCTGCGGGTGGAGGGAGAGGCTCTGCTGGAGGAGGGAGGGGCTCTGCGGGTGGAGGGAGAGGCTCTGCTGGAGGAGGGAGGGGCTCTGCGGGTGGAGGGAGAGGCTCTGCTGGTGGAGGGAGGGGCTCTGCTGGTGGAGGGAGAGGCTCTGCTGGTGGAGGGAGGGGCTCTGCTGGTGGAGGGAGGGGCTATGCTGGTGGAGGGAGGGGCTCTGCTGGTGGAGGGAGGGGCTCTGCTGGTGGAGGGAGGGGCTCTGCTGGTGGAGGGAGGGGCTCTGCTGGAGGAGGGAGGGGCTCTGCTGGAGGAGGGGGGGGAGCTCTGCTGGTGGAGGGAGGGGCTCTGCTGGTGGAGGGAGGGGCTCTGCTGGTGGAGGGAGGGGCTCTGCTGGTGGAGGGAGGGGCTCTGCTGGTGGAGGGAGGGGCTCTGCTGAGGCCGCCCCTGCCCTTCAATGCAGATTCTCTCGCGTGCACTGACCTGACGTCCAGCAGGCCCAGGGGTCACGTGACCTTCCGGTGTTCAAACCAGATCAATGCGCGCGCGAGAAGCAGCCTTTCTCTCAGGTCAGTACTGGGGAAGGCGGGAAACTGTCTGTGACATCATAACATTACTGGGTATACTGTCTGTGACATCATAACATTAATGGGTATACTGTCTGTGACATCATAACATTACTGGGTATACTGTCTGTGACATCATAACATTACTGGGTATACTGTCTGTGACATCATAACATTACTGGGTATACTGTCTGTGACATCATAACATTAATGGGTATACTGTCTGTGACATCATAACATTAATGGGTATACTGTCTGTGACATCATAACATTACTGGGTATACTGTCTGTGACATCATAACATTACTGGGTATACTGTCTGTGACATCATAACATTAATGGGTATACTGTCTGTGACATCATAACATTACTGGGTATACTGTCTGTGACATCATAACATTAATGGGTATACTGTCTGTGACATCATAACATTAATGGGCATACTGTCTGTGACATCATAACATTAATGGGCATACTGTCTGTGACATCATAACATTAATGGGCATACTGTCTGTGACATCATAACATAAATGGGCATACTGTCTGTGACATCATAACATTAATGGGTATACTGTCTGTGACATCATAACATTAATGGGTATACTGTCTGTGACATCATAACATTAATGGGTATACTGTCTGTGACATCATAACATTAATGGGCATACTGTCTGTGACATCATAACATAAATGGGCATACTGTCTGTGACATCATAACATTAATGGGCATACTGTCTGTGACATCATAACATTACTGGGTATACTGTCTGTGACATCATAACATTACTGGGTATACTGTCTGTGACATCATAACATTACTGGGTATACTGTCTGTGACATCATAACATTACTGGGTATACTGTCTGTGACATCATAACATTAATGGGTATACTGTCTGTGACATCATAACATTAATGGGTATACTGTCTGTGACATCATAACATTACTGGGTATACTGTCTGACATCATAACATTAATGGGTATACTGTCTGTGACATCATAACATTAATGGGTATACTGTCTGTGACATCATAACATTAATGGGTATACTGTCTGTGACATCATAACATTAATGGGTATACTGTCTGTGACATCATAACATTAATGGGCATACTGTCTGTGACATCATAACATTAATGGGTATACTGTCTGTGACATCATAACATTAATGGGTATACTGTCTGTGACATCATAACATTAATGGGCATACTGTCTGTGACATCATAACATTAATGGGCATACTGTCTGTGACATCATAACATTAATGGGCATACTGTCTGTGACATCATAACATTAATGGGTATACTGTCTGTGACATCATAACATTAATGGGCATACTGTCTGTGACATCATAACATTAATGGGTATACTGTCTGTGACATCATAACATTAATGGGTATACTGTCTGTGACATCATAACATTAATGGGCATACTGTCTGTGACATCATAACATTAATGGGTATACTGTCTGTGACATCATAACATTAATGGGCATAATGTCTGTGACATCATAACATTAATGGGCATACTGTCTGTGACATCATAACATAAATGGGCATACTGTCTGTGACATCATAACATTAATGGGCATACTGTCTGTGACATCATAACATTAATGGGCATACTGTCTGTGACATCATAACATTAATGGGCATACTGTCTGTGACATCATAACATTAATGGGCATACTGTCTGTGACATCATAACATTAATGGGCATACTGTCTGTGACATCATAACATAAATGGGCATACTGTCTGTGACATAGTAACATAAATGGGCATACTGTCTGTGACATCATAACATTAATGGGTATACTGTCTGTGACATAGTAACATAAATGGGCATACTGTCTGTGACATCATAACATTAATGGGTATACTGTCTGTGACATCATAACATTAATGGGCATACTGTCTGTGACATCATAACATTAATGGGTATACTGTCTGTGACATAGTAACATAAATGGGCATACTGTCTGTGACATCATAACATTAATGGGCATACTGTCTGTGACATCATAACATAAATGGGCATACTGTCTGTGACATAGTAACATAAATGGGCATACTGTCTGTGACATCATAACATTAATGGGTATACTGTCTGTGACATAGTAACATAAATGGGCATACTGTCTGTGACATCATAACATTAATGGGTATACTGTCTGTGACATCATAACATTAATGGGCATACTGTCTGTGACATCATAACATTAATGGGTATACTGTCTGTGACATAGTAACATAAATGGGCATACTGTCTGTGACATCATAACATTAATGGGTATACTGTCTGTGACATAGTAACATAAATGGGCATACTGTCTGTGACATCATAACATTAATGGGTATACTGTCTGTGACATCATAACATTAATGGGCATACTGTCTGTGACATCATAACATTAATGGGCATACTGTCTGTGACATCATAACATTAATGGGCATACTGTCTGTGACATCATAACATTAATGGGCATACTGTCTGTGACATCATAACATTAATGGGCATACTGTCTGTGACATCATAACATTAATGGGTATACTGTCTGTGACATAGTAACATAAATGGGCATACTGTCTGTGACATCATAACATTAATGGGTATACTGTCTGTGACATCATAACATTAATGGGCATACTGTCTGTGACATCATAACATTAATGGGTATACTGTCTGTGACATAGTAACATAAATGGGCATACTGTCTGTGACATCATAACATTAATGGGTATACTGTCTGTGACATCATAACATTAATGGGTATACTGTCTGTGACATCATAACATTAATGGGCATTCTGTCTGTGACATCATAACATTAATGGGCATACTGTCTGTGACATAGTAACATAAATGGGCATACTGTCTGTGACATCATAACATTAATGGGCATACTGTCTGTGACATAGTAACATAAATGGGCATACTGTCTGTGACATCATAACATTAATGGGTATACTGTCTGTGACATAGTAACATAAATGGGCATACTGTCTGTGACATCATAACATTAATGGGTATACTGTCTGTGACATAGTAACATAAATGGGCATACTGTCTGTGACATCATAACATTAATGGGTATACTGTCTGTGACATCATAACATTAATGGGCATACTGTCTGTGACATCATAACATTAATGGGTATACTGTCTGTGACATAGTAACATAAATGGGCATACTGTCTGTGACATCATAACATTAATGGGTATACTGTCTGTGACATCATAACATTAATGGGCATACTGTCTGTGACATCATAACATTAATGGGTATACTGTCTGTGACATCATAACATTAATGGGTATACTGTCTGTGACATCATAACATTAATGGGCATTCTGTCTGTGACATCATAACATTAATGGGCATACTGTCTGTGACATAGTAACATAAATGGGCATACTGTCTGTGACATCATAACATTAATGGGTATACTGTCTGTGACATAGTAACATAAATGGGCATACTGTCTGTGACATCATAACATTAATGGGTATACTGTCTGTGACATCATAACATTAATGGGCATACTGTCTGTGACATCATAACATTAATGGGCATACTGTCTGTGACATCATAACATTAATGGGCATACTGTCTGTGACATCATAACATTAATGGGTATACTGTCTGTGACATCATAACATTAATGGGCATTCTGTCTGTGACATCATAACATTAATGGGCATACTGTCTGTGACATAGTAACATAAATGGGCATACTGTCTGTGACATCATAACATTAATGGGCATTCTGTCTGTGACATCATAACATTAATGGGCATACTGTCTGTGACATCATAACATTAATGGGTATACTGTCTGTGACATAGTAACATAAATGGGCATACTGTCTGTGACATCATAACATTAATGGGCATACTGTCTGTGACATCATAACATTAATGGGCATTCTGTCTGTGACATCATAACATTAATGGGCATTCTGTCTGTGACATCATAACATTAATGGGCATTCTGTCTGTGACATCATAACATTAATGGGCATACTGTCTGTGACATAGTAACATAAATGGGCATACTGTCTGTGACATCATAACATTAATGGGTATACTGTCTGTGACATCATAACATTAATGGGCATACTGTCTGTGACATCATAACATAAATGGGCATACTGTCTGTGACATCATAACATTAATGGGTATACTGTCTGTGACATCATAACATTAATGGGCATACTGTCTGTGACATCATAACATTAATGGGCATACTGTCTAAGGTATATTAACAATGATGGGCATACTGTCTGTGACATCATAACATTAATGGGCATACTGTCTAAGGTATATTAACAATGATGGGCATACTGTCTGTGACATAACATTAATGGACATACTGTCTGTGACATCATAGCATTAATGGGCATACTGTCTGAGGTATATTAACATTGATGGGCATACTGTCTGAGGTATATTAACATTAATGGGCATACTGTCTGTGACATCATAGCATTAATGGGCATACTGTCTGAGGTATATTAACATTGATGGGCATACTGTCTGAGGTATATTAACATTAATGGGCATACTGTCTGTGACATAACATTAATGGGCATACTGTCTGAGGTATATTAACATTAATGGGCATACTATCTGAGGTATATTAACATTAATGGGCATACTGTCTGTGACATCATAACATTAATGGGCATACTGTCTGTGACATCATAACATTAATGGGCATACTGTCTGTGACATAGTAACATTAATGGGCATACTGTCTGTGACATAGTAACATTAATGGGCATCCTGTCTGTGACATAGTAACATTAATGGGCATACTGTCTGTGACATAGTAACATTAATGGGCATCCTGTCTGTGACATAGTAACATTAATGGGCATACTGTCTGTGACATAGTAACATTAATGGGCATCCTGTCTGTGACATAGTAACATTAATGGGCATCCTGTCTGTGACATAGTAACATTAATGGGCATACTGTCTGTGACATAGTAACATTAATGGGCATCCTGTCTGTGACATAGTAACATAAATGGGCATACTGTCTGTGACATAACATTAATGGGCATACTGTCTGAGGTATATTAACATTGATGGGCACACTGTCTGTGACATCATAACATTAATGGGCATACTGTCTGTGACATCATAACATTAATGGGCATACTGTCTGTGACATCATAACATTAATGGGTATACTGTCTGTGACATCATAACATTAATGGGCATACTGTCTGTGACATCATAACATTAATGGGCATACTGTCTGTGACATCATAACATTAATGGGCATACTGTCTGTGACATCATAACATTAATGGGTATACTGTCTGTGACATCATAACATTAATGGGCATACTGTCTGTGACATCATAACATTAATGGGCATACTGTCTGTGACATAGTAACATAAATGGGCATACTGTCTGTGACATCATAACATTAATGGGTATACTGTCTGTGACATCATAACATTAATGGGCATACTGTCTGTGACATCATAACATAAATGGGCATACTGTCTGTGACATCATAACATTAATGGGCATACTGTCTGTGACATCATAACATTAATGGGCATACTGTCTGTGACATCATAACATTAATGGGCATACTGTCTAAGGTATATTAACAATGATGGGCATACTGTCTGTGACATCATAACATTAATGGGCATACTGTCTAAGGTATATTAACAATGATGGGCATACTGTCTGTGACATCATAACATTAATGGACATACTGTCTGTGACATCATAGCATTAATGGGCATACTGTCTGTGACATCATAACATTAATGGGCATACTGTCTGTGACATCATAGCATTAATGGGCTTTCTGTCTGTGACATCATAGCATTAATGGGCATACTGTCTGTGACATCATAACATTAATGGGCATACTGTCTGTGACATCATAACATTAATGGGTATACTGTCTGTGACATCATAACATTAATGGGCATACTGTCTGTGACATAGTAACATAAATGGGCATACTGTCTGTGACATCATAACATTAATGGGCATTCTGTCTGTGACATAGTAACATAAATGGGCATACTGTCTGAGGTATATTAACATTGATGGGCACACTGTCTGTGACATCATAACATTAATGGGCATACTGTCTGTGACATCATAACATAAATGGGCATACTGTCTGTGACATCATAACATTAATGGGTATACTGTCTGTGACATCATAACATAAATGGGCATACTGTCTGTGACATCATAACATTAATGGGTATACTGTCTGTGACATCATAACATTAATGGGTATACTGTCTGTGACATCATAACATTAATGGGCATACTGTCTAAGGTATATTAACAATGATGGGCATACTGTCTGTGACATCATAACATTAATGGACATACTGTCTGTGACATCATAGCATTAATGGGCATACTGTCTGTGACATCATAACATTAATGGGCATACTGTCTGTGACATCATAGCATTAATGGGCATACTGTCTGTGACATCATAGCATTAATGGGCATACTGTCTGTGACATCATAACATTAATGGGCATACTGTCTGAGGTATATTAACATTGATGGCCATACTTTCTGAGGTATATTAACATTAATGGGCATACTGTCTGTGACATAACATTAATGGGCATACTGTCTGAGGTATATTAACATTAATGGGCATACTATCTGAGGTATATTAACATTAATGGGCATACTGTCTGTGACATCATAACATTAATGGGCATACTGTCTGTGACATCATAACATTAATGGGCATACTGTCTGTGACATAGTAACATTAATGGGCATACTGTCTGTGACATAGTAACATAAATGGGCATACTGTCTGTGACATCATAACATTAATGGGTATACTGTCTGTGACATCATAACATTAATGGGTATACTGTCTGTGACATCATAACATTAATGGGCATTCTGTCTGTGACATCATAACATTAATGGGCATACTGTCTGTGACATAGTAACATAAATGGGCATACTGTCTGTGACATCATAACATTAATGGGTATACTGTCTGTGACATAGTAACATAAATGGGCATACTGTCTGTGACATCATAACATTAATGGGTATACTGTCTGTGACATCATAACATTAATGGGCATACTGTCTGTGACATCATAACATTAATGGGTATACTGTCTGTGACATAGTAACATAAATGGGCATACTGTCTGGGACATCATAACATTAATGGGCATACTGTCTGTGACATCATAACATTAATGGGCATACTGTCTGTGACATCATAACATTAATGGGCATACTGTCTGTGACATAGTAACATAAATGGGCATACTGTCTGTGACATCATAACATTAATGGGTATACTGTCTGTGACATCATAACATTAATGGGCATACTGTCTGTGACATCATAACATAAATGGGCATACTGTCTGTGACATCATAACATTAATGGGTATACTGTCTGTGACATCATAACATTAATGGGCATACTGTCTGTGACATCATAACATTAATGGGCATACTGTCTAAGGTATATTAACAATGATGGGCATACTGTCTGTGACATCATAACATTAATGGGCATACTGTCTAAGGTATATTAACAATGATGGGCATACTGTCTGTGACATAACATTAATGGACATACTGTCTGTGACATCATAGCATTAATGGGCATACTGTCTGAGGTATATTAACATTGATGGGCATACTGTCTGAGGTATATTAACATTAATGGGCATACTGTCTGTGACATAACATTAATGGGCATACTGTCTGAGGTATATTAACATTAATGGGCATACTATCTGAGGTATATTAACATTAATGGGCATACTGTCTGTGACATCATAACATTAATGGGCATACTGTCTGTGACATCATAACATTAATGGGCATACTGTCTGTGACATAGTAACATTAATGGGCATACTGTCTGTGACATAGTAACATTAATGGGCATCCTGTCTGTGACATCATAACATAAATGGGCATACTGTCTGTGACATAACATTAATGGGCATACTGTCTGAGGTATATTAACATTGATGGGCACACTGTCTGTGACATCATAACATTAATGGGCATACTGTCTGTGACATCATAACATTAATGGGCATACTGTCTGTGACATCATAACATTAATGGGTATACTGTCTGTGACATCATAACATTAATGGGCATACTGTCTGTGACATCATAACATTAATGGGCATACTGTCTGTGACATCATAACATTAATGGGCATACTGTCTGTGACATCATAACATTAATGGGCATACTGTCTGTGACATCATAACATTAATGGGCATACTGTCTGTGACATAACATTAATGGGCATACTGTCTGTGACATAGTAACATAAATGGGCATACTGTCTGTGACATCATAACATTAATGGGTATACTGTCTGTGACATCATAACATTAATGGGCATACTGTCTGTGACATCATAACATTAATGGGCATACTGTCTGTGACATCATAACATAAATGGGCATACTGTCTGTGACATCATAACATTAATGGGCATACTGTCTGTGACATCATAACATTAATGGGCATACTGTCTGTGACATCATAACATTAATGGGCATACTGTCTAAGGTATATTATCAATGATGGGCATACTGTCTGTGACATCATAACATTAATGGGCATACTGTCTAAGGTATATTAACAATGATGGGCATACTGTCTGTGACATCATAACATTAATGGACATACTGTCTGTGACATCATAGCATTAATGGGCATACTGTCTGTGACATCATAACATTAATGGGCATACTGTCTGTGACATCATAGCATTAATGGGCTTTCTGTCTGTGACATCATAGCATTAATGGGCATACTGTCTGTGACATCATAACATTAATGGGCATACTGTCTGTGACATCATAACATTAATGGGTATACTGTCTGTGACATCATAACATTAATGGGCATACTGTCTGTGACATAGTAACATAAATGGGCATACTGTCTGTGACATCATAACATTAATGGGCATTCTGTCTGTGACATAGTAACATAAATGGGCATACTGTCTGAGGTATATTAACATTGATGGGCACACTGTCTGTGACATCATAACATTAATGGGCATACTGTCTGTGACATCATAACATAAATGGGCATACTGTCTGTGACATCATAACATTAATGGGTATACTGTCTGTGACATCATAACATAAATGGGCATACTGTCTGTGACATCATAACATTAATGGGTATACTGTCTGTGACATCATAACATTAATGGGCATACTGTCTGTGACATCATAACATTAATGGGCATACTGTCTGTGACATAGTAACATAAATGGGCATACTGTCTGTGACATCATAACATTAATGGGTATACTGTCTGTGACATCATAACATTAATGGGCATACTGTCTGTGACATCATAACATAAATGGGCATACTGTCTGTGACATCATAACATTAATGGGCATACTGTCTGTGACATCATAACATTAATGGGCATACTGTCTGTGACATCATAACATTAATGGGCATACTGTCTAAGGTATATTATCAATGATGGGCATACTGTCTGTGACATCATAACATTAATGGGCATACTGTCTAAGGTATATTAACAATGATGGGCATACTGTCTGTGACATCATTACATTAATGGACATACTGTCTGTGACATCATAGCATTAATGGGCATACTGTCTGTGACATCATAACATTAATGGGCATACTGTCTGTGACATCATAGCATTAATGGGCTTTCTGTCTGTGACATCATAGCATTAATGGGCATACTGGCTGTGACATCATAACATTAATGGGCATACTGTCTGTGACATCATAACATTAATGGGTATACTGTCTGTGACATCATAACATTAATGGGCATACTGTCTGTGACATAGTAACATAAATGGGCATACTGTCTGTGACATCATAACATTAATGGGCATTCTGTCTGTGACATAGTAACATAAATGGGCATACTGTCTGAGGTATATTAACATTGATGGGCACACTGTCTGTGACATCATAACATTAATGGGCATACTGTCTGTGACATCATAACATAAATGGGCATACTGTCTGTGACATCATAACATTAATGGGTATACTGTCTGTGACATCATAACATAAATGGGCATACTGTCTGTGACATCATAACATTAATGGGTATACTGTCTGTGACATCATAACATTAATGGGCATACTGTCTGTGACATCATAACATTAATGGGCATACTGTCTAAGGTATATTAACAATGATGGGCATACTGTCTGTGACATCATAACATTAATGGACATACTGTCTGTGACATCATAGCATTAATGGGCATACTGTCTGTGACATCATAACATTAATGGGCATACTGTCTGTGACATCATAGCATTAATGGGCATACTGTCTGTGACATCATAGCATTAATGGGCATACTGTCTGTGACATCATAGCATTAATGGGCATACTGTCTGTGACATCATAACATTAATGGGCATACTGTCTGAGGTATATTAACATTGATGGGCATACTTTCTGAGGTATATTAACATTAATGGGCATACTGTCTGTGACATAACATTAATGGGCATACTGTCTGAGGTATATTAACATTAATGGGCATACTATCTGAGGTATATTAACATTAATGGGCATACTGTCTGTGACATCATAACATTAATGGGCATACTGTCTGTGACATCATAACATTAATGGGCATACTGTCTGTGACATAGTAACATTAATGGGCATACTGTCTGTGACATAGTAACATTAATGGGAATACTGTCTGTGACATAGTAACATTAATGGGCATCCTGTCTGTGACATAACATTAATGGGCATACTGTCTGAGGTATATTAACATTGATGGGCACACTGTCTGTGACATCATAACATTAATGGGCATACTGTCTGTGACATCATAACATTAATGGGTATACTGTCTGTGACATCAAAACATTAATGGGCATACTGTCTGTGACATCAAAACATTAATGGGCATACTGTCTTTGACATCATAACATTAATGGGTATACTGTCTTTGACATCATAACATTAATGGGCATACTGTCTGTGACATCATAACATTAATGAACATACTGTCTGTGACATAGTAACATAAATGGGCATACTGTCTGTGACATCATAACATTAATGGGTATACTGTCTATGACATCATAACATTAATGGGCATACTGTCTGTGACATCATAACATAAATGGGCATACTGTCTGTGACATCATAACATTAATGGGTATACTGTCTGTGACATCATAACATTAATGGGCATACTGTCTGTGACATCATAACATTAATGGGCATACTGTCTAAGGTATATTAACAATGATGGGCATACTGTCTGTGACATCATAACATTAATGGGCATACTGTCTAAGGTATATTAACAATGATGGGCATACTGTCTGTGACATCATAACATTAATGGACATACTGTCTGTGACATCATAGCATTAATGGGCATACTGTCTGTGACATCATAACATTAATGGGCATACTGTCTGTGACATCATAGCATTAATGGGCATACTGTCTGTGACATCATAGCATTAGTGGGCATACTGTCTGTGACATAACATTAATGGGCATACTGTCTGAGGTATATTAACATTGATGGGCATACTGTCTGAGGTATATTAACATTAATGGGCATACTGTCTGTGACATAACATTAATGGGCATACTGTCTGAGGTATATTAACATTAATGGGCATACTATCTGAGGTATATTAGCATTAATGGGCATACTGTCTGTGACATAGTAACATTAATGGGCATACTGTCTGTGACATCATAACATTAATGGGCATACTGTCTGTGACATCATAACATTAATGGGCATACTGCCTGTGACATAGTAACATTAATGGGCATACTGTCTGTGACATAGTAACATAAATGGGCATACTGTCTGTGACATCATAACATTAATGGGCATACTGTCTGAGGTATATTAACATTGATGGGCACACTGTCTGTGACATAGTAACATTAATGGGCATACTGTCTGTGACATCATAACATTAATGGGCATAATGTCTGTGAAATCATAACATTAATGGGCATACTGTCTGAGGTATATTAATAATGATGGGCATACTGTCTGTGACATCATAACATTAATGGACATACTGTCTGTGACATCATAACATTAATGGGCATACTGTCTGTGACATCATAACATTAATGGGCATACTGTCTGAGGTATATTAACATTGATGGGCACACTGTCTGTGACATAGTAACATTAATGGGCATTCTGTCTGTGACATAGTAACATAAATGGGCATACTGTCTGTGACATCATAACATAAATGGGCATACTGTCTGTGACATCATAACATTAATGGGTATACTGTCTATGACATCATAACATTAATGGGTATACTGTCTATGACATCATAACATTAATGGGCATACTGTCTGTGACATCATAACATAAATGGGCATACTGTCTGTGACATCATAACATTAATGGGTATACTGTCTGTGACATCATAACATTAATGGGCATACTGTCTGTGACATCATAACATTAATGGGCATACTGTCTAAGGTATATTAACAATGATGGGCATACTGTCTGTGACATCATAACATTAATGGGCATACTGTCTAAGGTATATTAACAATGATGGGCATACTGTCTGTGACATCATAACATTAATGGACATACTGTCTGTGACATCATAGCATTAATGGGCATACTGTCTGTGACATCATAACATTAATGGGCATACTGTCTGTGACATCATAGCATTAATGGGCATACTGTCTGTGACATCATAGCATTAATGGGCATACTGTCTGAGGTATATTAACATTGATGGGCATACTGTCTGAGGTATATTAACATTAATGGGCATACTGTCTGTGACATAACATTAATGGGCATACTGTCTGAGGTATATTAACATTAATGGGCATACTATCTGAGGTATATTAGCATTAATGGGCATACTGTCTGTGACATAGTAACATTAATGGGCATACTGTCTGTGACATCATAACATTAATGGGCATACTGCCTGTGACATAGTAACATTAATGGGCATACTGCCTGTGACATAGTAACATTAATGGGCATACTGTCTGTGACATAGTAACATTAATGGGCATACTGTCTGTGACATAGTAACATAAATGGGCATACTGTCTGTGACATAACATTAATGGGCATACTGGGCACACTGTCTGTTACATAGTAACATTAATGGGCATACTGTCTGTGACATAACATTAATGGGCATACTGTCTGAGGTATATTAACATTGATGGGCACACTGTCTGTGACATAGTAACATTAATGGTCATACTGTCTGTGACATAGTAACATTAATGGTCATACTGTCTGTGACATAGTAACATTAATGGACATACTGTCTGTGACATCATAGCATTAATGGGCATACTGTCTGTGACATCATAACATTAATGGGCATACTGTCTGTGACATCATAGCATTAATGGGCATACTGTCTTTGACATCATAGCATTAGTGGGCATACTGTCTGTGACATAACATTAATGGGCATACTGTCTGAGGTATATTAACATTGATGGGCATACTGTCTGAGGTATATTAACATTAATGGGCATACTGTCTGTGACATAACATTAATGGGCATACTGTCTGAGGTATATTAACATTAATGGGCATACTATCTGAGGTATATTAGCATTAATGGGCATACTGTCTGTGACATAGTAACATTAATGGGCATACTGTCTGTGACATCATAACATTAATGGGCATACTGTCTGTGACATCATAACATTAATGGGCATACTGCCTGTGACATAGTAACATTAATGGGCATACTGTCTGTGACATAGTAACATAAATGGGCATACTGTCTGTGACATCATAACATTAATGGGCATACTGTCTGAGGTATATTAACATTGATGGGCACACTGTCTGTGACATAGTAACATTAATGGGCATACTGTCTGTGACATCATAACATTAATGGGCATAATGTCTGTGAAATCATAACATTAATGGGCATACTGTCTGAGGTATATTAATAATGATGGGCATACTGTCTGTGACATCATAACATTAATGGACATACTGTCTGTGACATCATAACATTAATGGGCATACTGTCTGTGACATCATAACATTAATGGGCATACTGTCTGAGGTATATTAACATTGATGGGCACACTGTCTGTGACATAGTAACATTAATGGGCATTCTGTCTGTGACATAGTAACATAAATGGGCATACTGTCTGTGACATCATAACATAAATGGGCATACTGTCTGTGACATCATAACATTAATGGGTATACTGTCTATGACATCATAACATTAATGGGTATACTGTCTATGACATCATAACATTAATGGGCATACTGTCTGTGACATCATAACATAAATGGGCATACTGTCTGTGACATCATAACATTAATGGGTATACTGTCTGTGACATCATAACATTAATGGGCATACTGTCTGTGACATCATAACATTAATGGGCATACTGTCTAAGGTATATTAACAATGATGGGCATACTGTCTGTGACATCATAACATTAATGGACATACTGTCTGTGACATCATAGCATTAATGGGCATACTGTCTGTGACATCATAACATTAATGGGCATACTGTCTGTGACATCATAGCATTAATGGGCATACTGTCTGTGACATCATAGCATTAATGGGCATACTGTCTGAGGTATATTAACATTGATGGGCATACTGTCTGAGGTATATTAACATTAATGGGCATACTGTCTGTGACATAACATTAATGGGCATACTGTCTGAGGTATATTAGCATTAATGGGCATACTGTCTGTGACATAGTAACATTAATGGGCATACTGTCTGTGACATCATAACATTAATGGGCATACTGCCTGTGACATAGTAACATTAATGGGCATACTGCCTGTGACATAGTAACATTAATGGGCATACTGTCTGTGACATAGTAACATTAATGGGCATACTGTCTGTGACATAGTAACATAAATGGGCATACTGTCTGTGACATAACATTAATGGGCATACTGGGCACACTGTCTGTTACATAGTAACATTAATGGGCATACTGTCTGTGACATAACATTAATGGGCATACTGTCTGAGGTATATTAACATTGATGGGCACACTGTCTGTGACATAGTAACATTAATGGTCATACTGTCTGTGACATAGTAACATTAATGGTCATACTGTCTGTGACATAGTAACATTAATGGGCATACTGTCTGTGACATAGTAACATTAATGGGCATACTGTCTGTGACATAGTAACATTAATGGGCATACTGTCTGTGACATAGTAACATAAATGGGCATACTGTCTGTGACATAACATTAATGGGCATACTGTCTGAGGTATATTAACATTGATGGGCACACTGTCTGTGACATAGTAACATTAATGGTCATACTGTCTGTGACATAGTAACATTAATGGGCATACTGTCTGTGACATAGTAACATTAATGGGCATACTGTCTGTGACATAGTAACATTAATGGGCATACTGTCTGTGACATCATAACATTAATGGGCATACTGTCTGTGAAATCATAACATTAATGGGCATACTGTCTGAGGTATATTAATAATGATGGGCATACTGTCTGTGACATCATAACATTAATGGACATACTGTCTGTGACATCATAACATTAATGGGCATACTGTCTGTGACATCATAACATTAATGGGCATACTGTCTGAGGTATATTAACATTGATGGGCACACTGTCTGTGACATAGTAACATTAATGGGCATTCTGTCTGTGACATAGTAACATAAATGGGCATACTGTCTGTGACATCATAACATAAATGGGCATACTGTCTGAGGTATATTAACATTGATGGGCACACTGTCTGTGACATAATAACATTAATGGGCATACTGTCTGTGACATCATAACATTGATGGGCATACTGTCTGTGACATCATAACATTAATGGGCATACTGTCTGAAGTATATTGACATTGATGGGCATACTGTCTGTGACATCATAACATTAATGGGCATACTGTCTGTGACATCATAACATTAATGGACATACTGTCTGAGGTATATTAACATTGATGGGCATACTGTCTGTGACATAGTAACATTAATGGGCATACTGTCTGGCATATTAACTGGCATACTGTCTGACATAGTAACATTAATTGGCATACTGTCTGTAGAATTTTAATTGCATACTGTCTGTGGCATATTAATGGGTATGCTGTCTATGGTATATTAATTGGCATACTGTCGTAGAATATTAATTGACATCATACTGTCTGTGGCATATTAATGGGCATACTGTCCATGGTATATTAATGGGCATACTGTCTGTAGAATATTAATGGGCATACTGTCCATGGCATATTAATGGGCATGCTGTCTATGGTACATTAATTGGCATACTGTCTGTAGAATATTAATTGACATCATACTAGCTGTGGCATATTAATGGGCATACTGGCTGTGGGATATTTATTGGCATACTGTCTGTAGAATATTTATGGGCATACTGTCTGTGGTATATTAATTGCATACTGTCTGAAGAAGTTTAATTGGCGTACTGTCTGTAGAATATTAATTAACATCATACTAGCTGTGGCATATTAATGGGCATACTGGCTGGGGTATATTAATTGGCATACTGTCTGTAGAATTTTAATTGGCATACTGTCTGTGGCATATTAATGGGCATACTGTCTATGGTATATTAATTGGCATACTGTCTGTAGAATATTAATTGACATCATACTAGCTGTGGCATATTAACGGGCATACTGTCCGTGGGATATTAATGGGCATACTTGCTGTGGTATATTAATTGGCATATTGTCTGTAGAATTTTAATTGACATCATACAGTCTGTGACATATTAATTGGCATGCTGGCTGTTGCATATTAATGGGCATAGTGGCTGTGGTATATTAATTGGCATACAGCCTGTAGAATATTAATTGGCATACTGTCTGTGGTATAATAATTGGCATACTGTCTGTGGTATAATAATTGGCATACTGTCTGTGGTATAATAATTGGCATACTGTCTGTAGAATTTTAATTGGCATACTGTCTGTAGAATATTAATTGACTTCATACTGTCTGTGACATATTAATGGGCATAGTGGCTGTGGTATATTAATTGGCATACTGTCTATGGTATATTAATTGACATCATACTGTCTGTGACATATTAATTGGCATGCTGGCTGTTGCATTTCAATGGGCATAGTAGCTGTGATATATTAATTGGCATACAGCCTGTAGACTATTAATTGACATCATACTGTCTGGGACATATTAACAGGCATACTGTCTGTGGCATATTGATGGGCATACTGTCTGTAGAATATTAATGGGCATACTGGCTGTGGTATATTAATTGGCATACTCTCTGTGGTATATTTATTGGCATACTGTCTGTTGAATATTAATGTGAATACTGTCTGTGGCATATTAATTGGCATATTGTCTGGTATATTAATTGGCATACTGTCTGTGGCATATTAATTGGCATACTTTCTAGAATTTTAATTGGAATACTGTCCATGGCATATTATTGGCATACTGTCTGTAGAACATTAATTACCATACTGTCTATGGTATATTAATTGGCATACTGTCTGTAGAATTTTAATTGGCATACTGTCTGTGGTATATTAATTGGCATACAGTCTGTAGAATTTTAATTGGTACACTGTCTGTGGCATATTAATGGGTATACTGTCTGTAGAATATTAATTGGCATGCTGGCTGTGTCATATTGATGGGCATAGTGGCCGTGGCATATTAATGGGCATACTAGTTGTGATATATTAATTGGCATACTGTTCGTAGAATATTAACTGGCATACTGTTTGTGGCATATTAATGGGTATACTGTCTATGGTATATTAATTGGCACACTGTTTGGTATATTAATGGGCATACTGTCTGTGGCATATTAATGGGTATGCTGTCTATGGCATATTAATGGGCATACTGTCTGTGGCATATTAATGGGCATAATGGCTGTGGTATATTACTTGGCATACTGGCTGTAGAATATTAATGGGCATACTGGCTGTGGTAAATTAAATGGCATACTGTCTGTGGTATATTAATTGGCATACTGTCTGTAGAATATTAATGGGCATACTGTCTGTGGCATATTAATTGGCATACTGTCTGTAGAATATTAATTGACATCATACTGTCTGTGACATATTAATTGGCATTCTGGCTATGGCATATTAATGGACATAGTGGCTGTGGTATATTAATTGGCATACGGTCTGTAGAATATTAATGGGCATACTGGCTGTGGTATATTAATTGGCATAATGGCTGTGGTATATTACTTGGCATACTGGCTGTAGAATATTAATGGGCATACTGGCTGTGGTAAATTAAATGGCATACTGTCTGTGGTACTTTAATTGGGATACTGTCTGTAGAATATTAATGGGCATACTGTCTGTGGCATATTAATTGGCATACTGTCTGTAGAATATTAATTGACATCATACTGTCTGTGACATATTAATTGGCATGCTGGCTGTGGCATATTAATGGGCATAGTGGCTGTGGTATATTAATTGGCATACTGTCTGTGGTATATTAATTGGCATACTGTCTGTAGAATTTTAATTGGCATACTGTCTGTGGTATATTAATTGGCATACTATCTGTAGAATATTAATTAACATACTGTCTGTGACATATTAATTGGCATGCTGGCTGTGGCACATTAATGGGCATAGTGGCTATGGTATATTAATTGGCATAGGGTCTGTAGAATATTAATGGGCATACTGGCTGTGGCATATTAATTGGCATACTGTCTGTGGTATATTAATTGGGTTACTGTCTGTAGAATATTAATGGGCATACTGTCTGTGGCATATTAATTGGCATACTGTCTGTAGAATTTTAATTGGCATACTGTCTGTAGAATATTAATTGACATCATACTGTCTATGACATATTAATTGGCATGCTGGCTGTGGCATATTAATGGGCATAGTGGCTGTGGTATATTGATTGGCATACTGTCTATGGCATATTAATTGGCATACTGTCTAGAATTTTAATTGGAATACTGTCTCTGGCATAATAATGGGCATACTGTTTGGTATATTAATTGGATACTGTATGTGGCATATTAATGGGCATACTGGGTGTGGTATATTAATTGGCATACTGTCTGTAGAACATTAATTGGCATACTGTCTATGGTATATTAATTGGCATACTGTCTATGGTATATTAATTGGCATACTGTCTGTAGAATTTTAATTGGCATACTGTCTGTAGAATATTAATTGACATCATACTGTCTAGGACATATTAATTGGCATGCTGGCTGTGGCATATTAATGGGCATAGTGGCTGTGGTATATTGATTGGCATACTGTCTATGGCATATTAATTGGCATACTGTCTAGAATTTTAATTGGAATACTGTCTGTGGCATAATAATGGGCATACTGTTTGGTATATTAATTGGATACTGTATGTGGCATATTAATGGGCATACTGGGTGTGGTATATTAATTGGCATACTGTCTGTAGAACATTAATTGGCATACTGTCTATGGTATATTAATTGGCATACTGTCTGTAGAATTTTAATTGGCGTACTGTCTGTGGTATATTGGCATAAGTCTGTAGAATTTTAATTGGCATACTGTCTGTGGTATATTGGCATAAGTCTGTAGAATTTTAATTGGCACACTGGCATAATGGGTATACTCTCTGTAGAATATTAATTGACATCATACTGTCTGTGACATACTAATTGGTATGCTGGCTGTGGCATATTGATGGGCATAGTGGCTGTGGCAAATTAATGGGCATACTAGTTGTGGTATATTGGCATACTGTTTGTAGAATATTAACTGGCATACGGTATGTGGCATATTAATGGGTATACTGTCTGTGGCATATTAATGGGCATAATGGCTGTGGTATATTAATTGGCATACTGTCTGTAGAATATTAATGGGCATACGGGCTGTGGTATATTAATTGGCATACTGTGTTTGTATTATTAATTGGCATACGGTCTGTGGCATATTAATGGGCATATTGTCTGTGGCATATTAATTGGCATACTGTCTGTGGCATAATAATGGGCATGCTGGCTTTGGCATATTAATGGGCATAGTGGCTGTGGTATATTAATTGGCATACAGCCTGTTGAATATTAATTGACATCATACTGTCTGGGACATATTAACGGGCATACTGTCTGTGGCATATTAATGGGCATACTGGCTCTGGCATATTAATAGGCATAGTGGCTGCAGAATATTATTGGGCATACTGTGGTATATTAATTGGCATACCGTCTGTAGAATATTAATTGGCATACTGTCTGTGGTATATTAATTGGCATACTGCCTGTAGAATTTTAATTGGCATACTGTCTGTGACATATTAATGGGTATACTGTCTGTAGAATATTAATTGACATCATACTGTCTGTGACATATAAATTGGCATACTGGCTCTGGCATATTAATGGGCATAGTGGCTGCAGAATATTATTGGGCATACTGTGGTATATTAATTGGCATACCGTCTGTAGAATATTAATTGGCATACTGTCTATGGTATATTAATTGGCATACTGTCTGTGGTATATTAATTGGCATACTGCCTGTAGAGTTTTAATTGGCATACTGTCTGTGGCATATTAATGGGTATACTGTCTGTAGAATATTAATTGACATCATACTGTCTGTGGTATATTAATTGACATACTGCCTGTAGAATTTTAATTGGCATACTGTCTCTGACATATTAATGGGTATACTGTCTGTAGAATATTAATTGACATCATACTGTCTGTGACATATAAATTGGCATACTGGCTCTGGCATATTAATGGGCATAGTGGCTGCAGAATATTATTGGGCATACTGTGGTATATTAATTGGCATACCGTCTGTAGAATATTAATTGGCATACTGTCTATGGTATATTAATTGACATACTGTCTGTGGTATATTAATTGGCATACTGCCTGTAGAATTTTAATTGGCATACTGTCTGTGGCATATTAATGGGTATACTGTCTGTAGAATATTAATTGACATCATACTGTCTGTGACATATAAATTGGCATACTGGCTGTGGCATATTAATGGGCATAGTGGCGGTGGCATATTAATCGGCATACTGGCTGTGGTTTATTAATTGGCATACTGCCTGTAGAATTTTAATTGGCATACTGTCTGTGGCATATTAATGGGCATACTGTCTGTAGAATATTAATTGACATCATACTGTCTTTGACATATAAATTGGCATACTGGCTGTGGCATATTAATGGGCATACTGGCTGTGGCATATTAATGGGCATACTGGCTGTGGCATATTAATAGGCAGAGTGGCTGTGGCATATTAATGGGCATACTGTCTATAGAATATTAATTGGCATACTGTCTGTGGCAAATTAATGAGCATACCGTCTGTAGAATATTAATTGGAATCATCCTGGCTGTGGCATATTAATGGGCATACTGTCTGTAGAATATTAATTATAATCATACTGGCTGTAGAATATGAATTGGCATACTGTCTATGGATTATTAATGAGCATACTGTCTGTAGAATATTAAATGGCATGCAGTCTGTGGCATATTAATGGGCATACTGTCTGTGGAATATTAATGGGCATACTGTCTGGCATATGAATGGGCATACTCTCTGTAGAATATTAATTGGAATCATACTGGCTGAGGCATATCAATGGGCATACTGTCTGTGGCATATTAATGGGCATACTGGCTGTGGCATATTTTATGGGCACCTGTTATGGCTGGGGAGAGCGGCTGCAGACATGTGACATCTACACATTGAGTGAACCAAATCATTAGCCAATGCATCAGAATTGATTTCTGTTTGGCCCGTGTTACTCCCAGTGCAGGTAGCCTCCCCCAAAACACTGATCTTTCTCCCAGATCACAGGATTAGGATTGTGTGAAGACAGATGTATTGTCCTCAGCTGCCCAGTCTGTGTGCAGGATGTCAATTCCTCCTCCCTCTCATCGTGCTGGAGTAAGAGCTCATCCTACCATACAAACCTTCTGCTCTCATTAAATCTGGAGATCACACACCCACATGTTACTTGTCTTTAGCAGCATTGAAACCGTGCAGATCTACTTCCGGGAAAGGAATTCATGTTTCCCTGTCCCTGGAAGCAATGTATCACTGTATCACTGGTTTAAAGACACAGGAATGTGTCCTTTAATGTGGCCATGTTCAAAGTGTAACCCGTGTACACAATCCTACTTCCTGCTAAGTTATTTACACTAGGACGTCCCCTCCCCACACCCCGGCAGGGCAGGGTGTGGTACACTTCAGGAGCCAGGGAGCCTTAAATCCCATCTCCCTGGATCCTAAACTCAGCTAATTTTCATCAAGCCCTATGTGAGCTGCAAACGATCTGCCACTTACATGACATTTCACCCCTGCGCATGTCACACTAATCCAAAGAAATGGAGGATAATAATGTTGATAATGTGGTTTATTTGCAGGAAATCCTGTTGGCGAGGTGAATACATTGTATAAATACACATGGTAAGTAGCTCTCTCTCTCATGTTTGTTATTACACAGTGAGGCTGCAAGCAGGGCCTCACCACGTCTACACTGCAGCATTGCGTAGACCCCGCTACCTCAAAATGGGCTCTGCGCATATAGAGAGTCAAAAAATGATCTGCGCGTGTAGATACAAAGATGAATGTGTTTAAATGTCTGTAGAGTATCCAGCTTATGACATCATCATAATATGTTCGCGACCCATTTCCCACTGAAAGGAATTCATGTGTATATCAAGCCACGATGTAATGTCAACACCTGTAGACACCACAGACACATCATTAACATATCAAGCTCTGTTAAATCCACCAGCCACAGTTGTTGCTTACGGCTGGTCTGATTCAGTTGAATTTTTAAAACTCTGCTACTTTGGCCTTAAGTTCTCAATTCCCTATGCATTTTGTGCCATTCCGTTCTAATAATTCTCTGTATAAGGGATTGGTTTATACTTGGAGCTTGTGTAGCACAGTCAAGGCAGGGTACAGCAAATACTTTGGCACTTTTAGAGTCAGTATCCTTCATTTTCCCAGACCAGGCTGGATGCTCCGGAGACTGACACTATTCTCTATAAACCTGGCTGCCCTGAAAGGAAGGGGCGCAGAAAATAACTAGTAAAATATCTCCCACCCTGAGCACTGATCAGTTTGGCCCTGCTCCCCTCACTGCAGGGGTCGTACAGGAAGCATTATACAATCAGCCATACAGGTAAATCCACTGACAGATACTCAGCACCATACAAAGTGATCCTCTGCAGTGCCAGTCCATGCAGGTCCACCCTGGGGAATATTCCCGAGGTACAGAACCAAGCACATCATTAGTCCATCATGGTACAGCTGTGTTGTTATTACATCTGAGGCAGCTGGTTATATCATGGGGTAATGGACCCCTCTGTCTCCCCTCCCCTTCCCATATGAAACAAGGGATATCCTGATCTCCTGGCTCTGGGAATGAGCAATTTATTGGGGAGATATCAGTGCATTCCCTGCAGGTACTGCACCTGTGTCTTGGAGGAATAACTCTAATTTTCCCACAGTGCAAGTGTGTGATTTCCAGGTCTTTATGGTCATTGGGAATATTGTTCATGTTTTTTTGTGTGACACAAGTATTTCTGGGGGCAAAGGGGTATTATCAGGTTAGGAACACTGTCCCAACACATGCCATTAGCTCCTGGCTGCAAAGCATTATGGGTTCCATAGAAATTGGCACACATTAATCATGGCAGGCTGGAGCAATGATGAATGAAGGCCCATGTTGTAAGAGGTGGTGGGCTATGTGAGCAGAGTCTCAACGTTTCCATGACCGTAGGGAAGTCGTATTAATGGGCACATGCCATGGGAGGCTTTCACATGACAAGTTCATTAGGTGGGACGAAGGGGGCTTTCTTAGGTTCTCTTTCTCCTCTCTACAAGTCGTTGGTCTCCAGGCCTTGGTTGCTGTATGAATACTGGCTTTTGGTTCCATTACCTGGAATCTGCAGGGAAAAGGAACTGATTAGTAAACTGAACTGTGTTGAACTGGGACCTTTCCACAGACGACAAGCAGAGTGTCTGTACAAGGACCCCAGGGCCCATGGCAGGGTCTGTGTAGGTCAGTCATTTAAATGTCCACCATGAGCAATAATTGGATCCTTGGCTTAGTTTGTGTTAGTGACCTGGATCTGCCTGGAGCCCACCCTTCCTGTCCGTCAGTGTCGGTGTGGAGCTCACCCTTCCTGTCCGTCAGTGTCGGTATGGAGCCCACCCTTCCTGTCCGTCAGTGTCGGTATGGAGCCCACCCTTCCTGTCCGTCAGTGTCGGTGTGGAGCTCACCCTTCCGGTCAGTCAGTGTCGGTGTGGAGCTCACCCTTCCGGTCCGTCAGTGTCGGTATGGAGCCCACCCTTCCTGTCCGTCATTGTCGGTGTGGAGCTCACCCTTCCTGTCCGTCAGTGTCGGTGTGGAGCTCACCCTTCCTGTCCGTCAGTGTCGGTATGGAGCCCACCCTTCCTGTCCGTCAGTGTCGGGGTGGAGCCCACCCTTCCTGTCCGTCAGTGTCGGTGTGGAGCCCACCCTTCCTGTCCGTCAGTGTCGGTGTGGAGCCCACCCTTCCGGTCCGTCAGTGTCAGTATGGAGCCCACCCTTCCTGTCCGTCAGTGTCGGTATGGAGCCCACCCTCCCTGTCCGTCATTGTCGGTATGGAGCCCACCCTCCCTGTCCGTCAGTGTCGGTATGGAGCCCACCCTTCCGGTCCGTAAGTGGCGGTGTGGAGCTCACCCTTCCTGTCCGTCAGTGTCGGTATGGAGCCCACCCTTCCTGTCCATCATTGTCGGTGTGGAGCTCACCCTTCCTGTCCGTCAGTGTCGGTATGGAGCCCACCCTTCCTGTCCGTCATTGTCAGTGTGGAGCCCACCCTCCCTGTCCGTCAGTGTCGGTATTGAGCCCACCCTCCCTGTCCGTCAGTGTCGGTATGGAGCCCACCCTTCCTGTCAGTCATTGTCGGTATGGAGCCCACCCTTCCGGTCTGTCAGTGTCGGTGTGGAGCTCACCCTTCCTGTCAGTCAGTGTCGGTATGGAGCTCACCCTTCCTGTCCGTCATTGTCGGTGTGGAGCTCACCCTTCCTGTCCGTCAGTGTCGGTATTGAGCCCACCCTTCCTGTCCGTCAGTGTCGGTATTGAGCCCACCCTCCCTGTCCGTCAGTGTCGGTATGGAGCCCACCCCTCCTGTCCGTCAGTGTCGGTATGGAGCCCACCCTTCCGATTAATCAGGGCTCCCAAATGTCACAAGGCTTGCAGCTGGCTTAGAATTCCACTGTCCACTTGGCCTGGAAATGGGATGAGGGTACCAGGGGTGAGGGTTTGCCTGGAAGGGCTATTCACATTAAGAAAGTAATTGATTCATGTAGCTCTTTACAAGGTTAATATTTAACTTCGGCCAGTGAAAGAATGTGTACACTGCATTGTGTACACAACAGCTCAGGGCTCCACTCAGGGAGACACACTTGAGAGGGGGTCATTTTATCTTAGGGTATCATGTGCCACTGGCTACAAGGAACTAAAGATTTATGGTAAATGCAATAATACCAGGAGTAGCTGTGTTGTGCTCCAGGGGTTTATGGGAGGATGAGAGAGAGACTGACTGGGAGGAGGCTAGGGGGATACGAGAGAGAGAGAGAGACTGGGAGGAGGCCGGGGGATACTAGAGAGAGAGAGACTGACTGGGAGGAGGCTGGGGGAATACGAGAGAGAGAGACTGGGAGGAGGCTGGGGGAATACGAGAGAGAGAGACTGGGAGGAGGCTGGGGGAATACGAGAGAGAGAGACTGACTGAGAGGAGGCTGGGGGGATACGAGAGAGAGAGACTGACTGAGAGGAGGCTAGGGGGATACTAGAGAGAGAGAGACTGGGAGGAGGCTGGGGGAATACGAGAGAGAGAGACTGACTGAGAGGAGGCTAGGGGGATACTAGAGAGAGAGAGACTGACTGAGAGGAGGCTAGGGGGATACTAGAGAGAGAGACTGACTGAGAGGAGGCTGGGGGGTACTAGAGAGAGAGACTGGGAGGAGGCTAGGGGGATACTAGAGAGAGAGACTGGGAGGAGGCTGGGGGATACTAGAGAGAGAGAGAGACTGACTGGGAGGAGACCGGGGGATACTAGAGAGAGAGACTGACTGAGAGGAGGCCGGGGGATACTAGAGAGGGAGACTGACTGAGAGGAGGCTGGGGGGATACTAGAGAGAGAGACTGACTGGGAGGAGGCTGGGGGATACTAGAGAGAGAGACTGACTGAGAGGAGGCCGGGGGATACTAGAGAGAGAGACTGACTGAGAGGAGGCTGGGGGATACTAGAGAGAGAGACTGACTGAGAGGAGGCTGGGGGAATACGAGAGAGAGAGACTGACTGAGAGGAGGCTGGGGGGATACTAGAGAGAGAGACTGACTGGGAGGAGGCTGGGGGGATACTAGAGAGAGAGACTGACTGAGAGGAGGCTGGGGGATACTAGAGAGAGAGACTGACTGAGAGGAGGCTAGGGGGATACTAGAGAGAGAGACTGACTGGGAGGAGGCTAGGGGGATACTAGAGAGAGAGACTGACTGAGAGGAGGCTGGGGGGATACTAGAGAGAGAGACTGACTGAGAGGAGGCTGGGGGGATACTAGAGAGAGAGACTGACTGAGAGGAGGCTGGGGGAATACGAGAGAGACTGACTGAGAGGAGGCCGGGGGAATACTAGAGAGAGAGACTGACTGAGAGGAGGCTGGGGGAATACGAGAGAGAGAGACTGACTGGGAGGAGGCTGGGGGGATACTAGAGAGAGAGACTGACTGAGAGGAGGCTGGGGGATACTAGAGAGAGAGACTGACTGGGAGGAGGCTGGGGGATACTAGAGAGAGAGACTGACTGAGAGGAGGCTGGGGGGATACTAGAGAGAGAGAGAGACTGACTGGGAGGAGGCTGGGGGGATACAAGAGAGAGACTGACTGAGAGGAGGCTAGGGGATACTAGAGAGAGAGACTGACTGAGAGGAGGCTGGGGGATACTAGAGAGAGAGACTGACTGAGAGGAGGCTGGGGGGATACTAGAGAGAGAGACTGACTGGGAGGAGGCTGGGGGATACTAGAGAGAGAGACTGACTGAGAGGAGGCTGGGGGATACTAGAGAGAGAGACTGACTGAGAGGAGGCTGGGGGAATACTAGAGAGAGAGACTGACTGGGAGGAGGCTGGGGGGATACTAGAGAGAGAGACTGACTGGGAGGAGGCTGGGGGATACTAGAGAGAGAGACTGACTGAGAGGAGGCTAGGGGATACTAGAGAGAGAGACTGACTGAGAGGAGGCTGGGGGGATACTAGAGAGAGAGACTGACTGAGAGGAGGCCGGGGGGATACTAGAGAGAGAGACTGACTGGGAGGAGGCTGGGGGATACTAGAGAGAGAGACTGACTGAGAGGAGGCTGGGGGAATACTAGAGAGAGAGACTGACTGGGAGGAGGCTGGGGGATACTAGAGAGAGAGACTGACTGAGAGGAGGCTGGGGGATACTAGAGAGAGAGACTGACTGAGAGGAGGCTGGGGGGATACTAGAGAGAGAGAGACTGACTGAGAGGAGGCTGGAGGGATACTAGAGAGAGAGACTGACTGAGAGGAGGCTGGCGGGATACTAGAGAGAGAGACTGGGAGGAGGCCGGGGGATACTAGAGAGAGAGACTGACTGGGAGGAGGCTGGGGGATACTAGAGAGAGAGACTGACTGGGAGGAGGCTGGGGGGATACTAGAGAGAGAGAGACTGACTGGGAGGAGGCTGGGGGATACTAGAGAGAGAGACTGGGAGGAGGCCGGGGGATACTAGAGAGAGAGACTGACTGGGAGGAGGCTGGGGGATACTAGAGAGAGAGACTGACTGGGAGGAGGCTGGGGGGATACTAGAGAGAGAGACTGACTGAGAGGAGGCTGGGGGATACTAGAGAGAGAGACTGACTGAGAGGAGGCTGGGGGATACTAGAGAGAGAGACTGACTGAGAGGAGGCTGGGGGGATACTAGAGAGAGAGACTGACTGAGAGGAGGCTGGGGGATACTAGAGAGAGAGACTGACTGGGAGGAGGCCGGGGGATACTAGAGAGAGAGACTGACTGAGAGGAGGCTGGGGGATACTAGAGAGAGAGAGACTGACTGAGAGGAGGCTGGGGGATACTAGAGAGAGAGACTGACTGAGAGGAGGCTGGGGGAATACTAGAGAGAGAGACTGGGAGGAGGCTAGGGGGATACTAGAGAGAGAGACTGACTGAGAGGAGGCTGGGGGAATACGAGAGAGAGAGACTGACTGAGAGGAGGCTGGGGGGAATACTAGAGAGAGAGACTGACTGGGAGGAGGCTAGGGGGATACTAGAGAGAGAGACTGACTGAGAGGAGGCTGGGGGAATACGAGAGAGAGAGACTGACTGAGAGGAGGCTGGGGGGAATACGAGAGAGAGACTGACTGGGAGGAGGCTGGGGGATACTAGAGAGAGAGACTGACTGGGAGGAGGCTAGGGGGATACTAGAGAGAGAGACTGACTGGGAGGAGGCTGGGGGAATACTAGAGAGAGAGACTGACTGAGAGGAGGCCGGGGGATACTAGAGAGAGAGACTGACTGGGAGGAGGCTGGGGGATACTAGAGAGAGAGACTGACTGGGAGGAGGCTAGGGGGATACTAGAGAGAGAGACTGACTGGGAGGAGGCTAGGGGGATACTAGAGAGAGAGACTGACTGGGAGGAGGCTGGGGGATACTAGAGAGAGAGACTGACTGGGAGGAGGCTGGGGGAATACTAGAGAGAGAGACTGACTGAGAGGAGGCTAGGGGGATACTAGAGAGAGAGACTGACTGGGAGGAGGCTGGGGGGATACTAGAGAGAGAGACTGACTGAGAGGAGGCTGGGGGATACTAGAGAGAGAGACTGACTGGGAGGAGGCTAGGGGGATACTAGAGAGAGAGACTGACTGAGAGGAGGCTAGGGGGATACTAGAGAGAGAGACTGACTGGGAGGAGGCTAGGGGGATACTAGAGAGAGAGACTGACTGAGAGGAGGCTAGGGGGATACTAGAGAGAGAGACTGACTGGGAGGAGGCTGGGGGATACTAGAGAGAGAGAGACTGGGAGGAGGCTGGGGGATACTAGAGAGAGAGACTGACTGGGAGGAGGCTAGGGGGATACTAGAGAGAGAGACTGACTGAGAGGAGGCTAGGGGGATACTAGAGAGAGAGACTGACTGGGAGGAGGCTGGGGGATACTAGAGAGAGAGACTGACTGAGAGGAGGCCGGGGGATACGAGAGAGAGACTGACTGAGAGGAGGCTGGGGGGATACTAGAGAGAGAGACTGACTGAGAGGAGGCTGGGGGGTACTAGAGAGAGAGACTGGGAGGAGGCTGGGGGATACTAGAGAGAGAGACTGACTGGGAGGAGGCTGGGGGATACTAGAGAGAGAGACTGACTGGGAGGAGGCTAGGGGGATACTAGAGAGAGAGACTGACTGGGAGGAGGCTGGGGGATACTAGAGAGAGAGACTGACTGAGAGGAGGCTGGGGGATACTAGAGAGAGAGACTGACTGGGAGGAGGCTGGGGGATACTAGAGAGAGAGACTGACTGGGAGGAGGCTGGGGGATACTAGAGAGAGAGACTGACTGGGAGGAGGCTGGGGGATACTAGAGAGAGAGACTGACTGGGAGGAGGCTGGGGGATACTAGAGAGAGAGACTGACTGAGAGGAGGCTAGGGGGGATACTAGAGAGAGAGACTGACTGAGAGGAGGCTGGGGGGATACTAGAGAGAGAGACTGACTGGGAGGAGGCTGGGGGATACTAGAGAGAGAGAGACTGGGAGGAGGCCGGGGGATGAGAGAAACAGACTGATTGTGAGGAGGCTGGGGGGATAAGGGGAAGAGAGGGACAGGGATAGTGAAACTGACTCATTGGGTATTATAGATAAAGGTCAGTTCTGGGTCACTCACCTCGCTGTGTGCTCCCTGCTTGCTTGGGGCGATGTAGCGGCCATGTGACTGGTAGGTGGAATAGTCATTCATTGAGTGATATGAGCCTCGCGTCGCAAAGACGTCCATGTTACCCTGACTGCGGCGCCGATACACAATGGAAGCCTGAGGAGAAAGAACCGACAAGTGAGACGGGTAATGTGGCGAGAGGCTCGGGGCGGGGAGACAGCGCGGTCACCCACTTACCATGACAATGATGAAAATGACGGCAAAGAGAAGAATAATTGACATCAGGACAAGCAGGGCAATGCCCCATCCGGGCACCAGGTCACTGGCGCTGGCTGAGATAGGCGTTTCACTGACTGCAACAAGGAAAATATCATCTGCTTACAACTCACTGCTCTGTACCCCTGCCAGCCTGGGATACACACACACACACACACACACACACACACAGACTGTACCCCTGCCAGCCTGGGATACACACACACACACACACACACACACAGACTGTACCCCTGCCAGCCTGGGATACACACACACACACACACACAGACTGTACCCCTGCTAGCCTGGGATACACACACACACACACACACACACACAGACTGTACCCCTGCCAGCCTGGGATACACACACACACACACACACACACAGACTGTACCCCGGCCAGCCTGGGATACACACACACACACACACACACACAGACTGTACCCCTGCCAGCCTGGGATACACACACACACACACACAGACTGTACCCCTGCCAGCCTGGGATACACACACACACACACACACACAGACTGTACCCCTGCCAGCCTGGGATACACACACACACACACACACACACAGACTGTACCCCTGCTAGCCTGGGATACACACACACACACAGAGACTGTACCCCGGCCAGCCTGGAAAACACACACAGACTGTACCCCTGCCAGGCTGGGATACACACACACACACAGACTGTACCCCTGCCAGCCTGGGATACACATACACACAGAGACTGTACCCCTGCCAGCCTGGGATACACACACACACACAGAGACTGTACCCCGGCCAGCCTGGAAAACACACACAGACTGTACCCCTGCCAGACTGGGATACACATACACACACAGACTGTACCCCTGCTAGCCTGGGATACACACACACACACACAGAGACTGTACCCCGGCCAGCCTGGAAAACGCACACAGACTGTACCCCTGCTAGCCTGGGATACACACACACACACACACACACACACAGAGACTGTACCCCGGCCAGCCTGGAAAACACACACAGACTGTACCCCTGCCAGCCTGGGATACACACACACACACACACACACACACACACACACACACACACAGACTGTACCCCTGCCAGCCTGGGATACACATACACACACAGACTGTACCCCTGCCAGGCTGGGATACACACACACACAGACTGTACCCCTGCCAGGCTGGGATACACACACACACACACAGACTGTACCCCTGCCAGCCTGGGATACACACACACACACACAGACTGTACCCCTGCCAGACTGGGATACACATACACACACAGACTGTACCCCTGCTAGCCTGGGATACACACACACACACACACACACACACACAGAGACTGTACCCCGGCCAGCCTGGAAAACACACAGAGACTGTACCCCTGCCAGGCTGGGATACACACACACACAGACTGTACCCCTGCCAGCATGGGATATACACACACTGTCACTGGCTGAGATAGGCGTTTCACTGACTGCAACAAGGAAAATATCATCTGCTTACAACTCACTGCTCTGTACCCCTGCCAGCCTGGGATACACACACACACACACACACACACAGACTGTACCCCGGCCAGCCTGGAAAACACACAGAGACTGTACCCCTGCCAGCCTGGGATACACACACACACACAGACTGTACCCCTGCCAGCCTGGGATACACACACACACACAGACTGTACCCCTGCCAGCCTGGGATACACACACACACACAGACTGTACCCCTGCCAGCCTGGGATACACACACACACACAGGCTGTACCCCTGCCAGCCTGGGATACACACACACACACACACACACACACAGACTGTACCCCTGCCAGCCTGGGATACACACACACACACACACACACACACAGACTGTACCCCTGCCAGCCTGGGATACACACACACACACACAGACTGTACCCCTGCCAGCCTGGGATACACACACACACACACACACACACAGACTGTACCCCTGCCAGCCTGGGATACACACACACACACACACAGACTGTACCCCTGCCAGCCTGGGATACACACACACACACACAGACTGTACCCCTGACAGCCTGGGATACACACACACACAGACTGTACCCCTGCCAGCCTGGGATACACACACACAAACCGACTGTATCCCTGCCAGCCTGGGATAAACACACACAGACTGTGCCTCTGCCAGCTTGGGATACACACACACACACACACAGACTTTACCCCTGTCAGCCTGGGATACACACACACACCGACTGTACCCATGCCAGCCTGGGATACACACACACAGACTGTACCCCTGTCAGCCTGGGATATACACCCACACAGACTGTACCCATGCCAGCCTGGAATACACACACACAGACACACACACACACACACACACACACACAGACTGTACCTCTGCCAGCCTGGGATACACACCCACACAGACTGTACACCTGCCAGACTGGGATACACACACACACACACACACACACACAGACTCTACCCCTGCCAGACTGGGATACACAAACACACACACACACTGTACCCCTGCCAGCCTGGGATACACACAAACAGACTGTACCCCTGCCAGACTGGGATAAACACACACACAGTCTGTACCCCTGTACATATACACACTGCATATGTAAACACGTGTGTACAAGTAGCATAACACTTACTTTTCACATCTGCCACTTGCAGGCTGTTGATGTTGTTGTTGTTTGTGCTTAATGCCTTGGTTATCATGGCTATGGCATCGCTGGCACTCTGTTGGTTACTAAAGCTCAGTTTGTTGTCTGCGATCACAGATCCCGCCCTGCCAGGAGGAACATGAATATGCTCTAATAGTGGAACGATCATGCTGCCCATCTTTACCCTCCCCACCTTTTGCCTGGTCCCCTGTAGAATTGGAGGAGCAATTCCCCTAGTACTGCCCAGGGAAAGGGTGCCAGGACAATGCTCCCGGCCTAGCCCTTGTAATCCCAAAGGCTGTCAAACATGTCCTCATGTCCACCATTAGATTCAGTGGGGGCCATGAACTAAGGGGTTTTTGTCAGAAATGCAGTGTAATTGCACCAAAACTCTTGACTGAAGGAATCAGGATAGCCGCGCTATTTATACATAACCCCCATTCTGACAGCTTTATACAGACCGTACAGACGCAAGAGTAAAAACCCGACTGAAGGAATCAGGATAGCGCCGCTATTTATACATAACCCCCATTCTGACAGCATTATACAGACCGTACAGACGCAAGAGTAAAAACCCGACTGAAGGAATCAGGATAGCGCCGCTATTTATACATAACCCCCATTCTGACAGCTTTATACAGACCGTACAGACGCAAGAGTAAAAACCCGACTGAAGGAATCAGGATAGCCGCGCTATTTATACATAACCCCCATTCTGACAGCTTTATACAGACCGTACAGAGGCAAGAGTAAAATCCCGACTGAAGGAATCAGAATAGCTCCGCTATTTATATATAACCCCCATTCTGACAGCTTTATACAGACCGTACAGACGCAAGAGTAAAAACCCGACTGAAGGAATCAGGATAGCACCGCTATTTATACATAACCCCCATTCTGACAGCTTTATACAGACCGTACAGACGCAAGAGTAAAATCCCGACTGAAGGAATCAGGATAGCGCCGCTATTTATACATAACCCCCATTCTGACAGCTTTATACCGACCGTACAGACGCAAGAGTAAAAACCCGACTGAAGGAATCAGGATAGCGCTGCTATTTATACATAACCCCCATTCTGACAGCTTTATACAGATCATAAAGACGCAAGAGTAAAAACCCGACTGAAGGAATCAGGATAGCGCTGCTATTTGTACATAACCCCCATTCTGACAGCTTTATACAGACCGTACAGACGCAAGAGTAAAAACCCGACTGAAAGAATCAGGATAGCGCCGCTATTTATACATAACCCCCATTCTGACAGCTTTATACAGACCGTACAGACGCAAGAGTAAAAACCCGACTGAAGGAATCAGGATAGCACTGCTATTTATACATAACCCCCATTCTGACAGCTTTATACAGACCGTACAGACGCAAGAGTAAAAACCCGACTGAAGGAATCAGGATAGCGCCGCTATTTATACACAACCCCCATTCTGACAGCATTATACAGACCGTACAGACGCAAGAGTAAAAACCCGACTGAAGGAATCAGGATAGCGCCGCTATTTATACATAACCCCCATTCTGACAGCTTTATACAGACCGTACAGACGCAAGAGTAAAAACCCGACTGAAGGAATCAGGATAGCACTGCTATTTATACATAACCCCCATTCTGACAGCTTTATACAGACCGTACAGACGCAAGATTAAAAACCCGACTGAAGGAATCAGGATAGCGCCGCTATTTATACATAACCCCCATTCTGACAGCTTTATACAGATCATAAAGACGCAAGAGTAAAAACCCGACTGAAGGAATCAGGATAGTGCCGCTATTTGTACATAACCCCCATTCTGACAGCTTTATACAGACCGTACAGACGCAAGAGTAAAAACCCGACTGAAGGAATCAGGATAGCGCCGCTATTTATACATAACCCCCATTCTGACAGCTTTATACAGACCATACAGACGCAAGAGTAAAAACCCGACTGAAGGAATCAGGATAGCGCCGCTATTTATACATAACCCCCATTCTGACAGCTTTATACAGACCGTACAGACGCAAGAGTAAAAACCCGACTGAAGGAATCAGGATAGCGCTGCTATTTATACATAACCCCCATTCTGACAGCTTTATACAGACAGTACAGACGCAAGAGTAAAAACCCGACTGAAGGAATCAGGATAGCGCCGCTATTTATACATAACCCCCATTCTGACAGCTTTATACAGACCGTACAGCCGCAAGAGTAAAAACCCGACTGAAGGAATCAGGATAGCACCGCTATTTATACATAACCCCCATTCTGACAGCTTTATACAGACCATACAGACGCAAGAGTAAAAACCCGACTGAAGGAATCAGGATAGCGCCGCTATTTATACATAACCCCCATTCTTACAGCTTTATACAGACCGTACAGACGCAAAAGTAAAAACCTGACTGAAGGAATCAGGATAGCGCCGCTATTTATACATAACCCCCATTCTGACAGCTTTATACAGACCGTACAGACGCAAGAGTAAAAACCCGACTGAAGGAATCAGGATAGCGCCCCTATTTATACATAACCCCCATTCTGACAGCTTTATACAGACCGTACAGACGCAAGAGTAAAAACCCGACTGAAGGAATCAGGATAGCGCCGCTATTTATACATAACCCCCATTCTGACAGCTTTATACAGACCGTACAGACGCAAGAGTAAAAACCCGACTGAAGGAATCAGGATAGCGCCGCTATTTATACATAACCCCCATTCTGTAAGCTTTATACATACCGTACAGATGCAAGAGTAAAAACCTGACTGAAGGAATCAGGATAGCGCTGCTATTTATACATAACCCCCATTCTGACAGCTTTATACAGACCGTACAGACGCAAGAGTAAAAACCTGACTGAAGGAATCAGGATAGCGCCGCTATTTATACATAACCCCCAGTGAGGTTATGTTAAAATTTTACTCACCGGAATTGGAGGATGAGCACGCCCTGGTAGGTGCTTTTGGTGGCGCAGTCAGTGCAGTTGTAAATTTGATTAAACTGGAAAGAGAAGAGGGAGAGTGATGCTCAGTAAGATGCAGCCATGATGAGGAGCAGAGAGTCTGTCTCAGAGAGAGGAGCAGGGTACTTACCATGGTGGTTATCTCAGCTTCTAGAGCCTTAAACGCAGGGGAATTGAAATCAGTGAGGAATATGCTGAACACTCTATTAGTAATACGGATCTGCACATACAGGTTCAAAGGGACAGGGGTTGGGGATACCGAGGTAGTAGTAATTGTAGTATCTGGAGAGTGTGTAGTACCGTTATTCACAGTAGTAGTAATGGTAGTATCTGGAGAGTGTGTAGTGCTGTTACTCACAGTAGTAGTTATTGTAGTATCTGGAGAGAGTGTAGTACTGTTACTCACAGTAGTAGTAATGGTAGTATCTGGAGAGAGTGTAGTACTGTTATTCACAGTAGTAGTTATTGTAGTGTCTGGAGAGTGTGTAGTACTGTTACTCACAGTAGTAGTTATTGTAGTATCTGGAGCATTTGTAGTACTGTTACTCACAGTAGTAGTTATTGTAGTGTCTGGAGAGTGTGTAGGGCTGTCACTCACAGTAGTAGTTATTGTAGTGTCTGGAGATTGTGTAGGGCTGTCACTCACAGTAGTAGTTATTGTAGTATCTGGAGAGTGTGTAGGGCTGTCACTCACAGTAGTAGTTATTGTAGTATCTGGAGAGTGTGTAGGGCTGTCACTCACAGTAGTAGTTATTGTAGTGTCTGGAGAGTGTGTAGGGCTGTCACTCACAGTAGTAGTTATTGTAGTATCTGGAGGGTGTGTAGGGCTGTCACTCACAGTAGTAGTTATTGTAGTGTCTGGAGAGTGTGTAATACTGTTACTCACAGTAGTAGTTATTGTAGTATCTGGAGAGTGTGTAGGACTGTTACTCACAGTAGTAGTTATTGTAGTGTCTGGAGAGTGTGTAGGGCTGTTACTCACAGTAGTAGTTATTGTAGTATCGGGAGAGTGTTTAGTACTGTTACTTACAGTAGTAGTTATTGAAGTGTCTGGAGAGTGTGTAATACTGTTACTCACAGTAGTAGTTATTGTAGTATCTGGAGAGTGTGTAGGACTGTTACTCACAGTAGTAGTTATTGTAGTGTCTGGAGAGTGTGTAGGGCTGTTACTCACAGTAGTAGTTATTGTAGTATCGGGAGAGTGTTTAGTACTGTTACTCACATTAGTAGTAATTGTAGTGTCCAGAGAGTGTGTAGTACTGTTACTCACAGTAGTAGTAATTGTAGTGTCTGGAGAGTGTGTAGTACTTTTATTCACATTTGTAGTAATTGTAGTGTCTGGAGAGTGTGTAGTACTGTTACTCACAGTAGTAGTAATTGTAGTGTCTGGAGAGTGTGTAGTACTGTTACTCGCAGTAGTAGTAATTGTAGTGTCCAGAGAGTGTGTAGTACTGTTACTCACAGTAGTAGTAATTGTAGTGTCTGGAGAGTGTGTAGTACTGTTACTCACAGAAGTAGTAATTGTAGTGTCTGGAGAGTGTGTAGTACTTTTACTCACATTTGTAGTAATTGTAGTGTCTGGAGAGTGTGTAGTACTGTTACTCACATTAGTAGTAATTGTAGTGTCTGGAGAGTGTGTAGTACTGTTACTCACAGTAGTAGTAATTGTAGTGTCTGGAGAGTGTGTAGTACCGTTATTCACAGTAGTAGTAATTGTAGTATCTGGAGAGTGTGTAGTACCGTTATTCACAGTAGTAGTAATGGTAGTATCTGGAGAGTGTGTAGTGCTTTTATTCACATTTGTAGTAATTGTAGTGTCTGGAGAGTGTGTAGTACTGTCACTTACAGTAGTAGTAATTGTAGTGTCTGGAGAGTGTGTAGTACTGTCACTTACAGTAGTAGTAATTGTAGTGTCTGGAGAGTGTTTAGGGCTGTTACTCACATTAGTAGTAACTGTAGTATCTGCAGAGTGTGTAGTATTGTTAGTCACAGCAGGAGTAGTAACTGTGTCAGTACTGTTACTCTGAGCAGTTGTGTAATTGCTTGTGGGTGCTGTGTTAGTTGTGTCAGGATTAGAGCCAGTCTTTGTAGTAGAAGCAGTCTCTGTGGTAGTAACTGTGTCAGTACTGTTACTCTGAGCAGTTGTTGCTGTGTTAGTTGTGTCTGTCTTTGCAGTGGATTCAATCGGACTCTCAGCAGCAGCCTCTGAAAAACAGACAAAATCATTGTAAACCATGGATGCAATTTAATCCCAATCTGCCCGTTCTCGTATGCCCTGCTCCGAGCCTGCCCCTTCTCGTATGCCCTGCTCTGAGCCTGCCCCTTCTCGTATGCCCTGCTCTGAGCCTGCCCCTTCTCCTATGCCCTGCTCTCAGTTTGCCCCCTCTCCTATGCCATGCTCTCAGTCTGACCCTTCTCCTATGCCCTGCTCCGAGCCTGCCCCTTCTCTTATGCACTGCTCTTAGTCTGCCCCTTCTCCTATGCCCTGCTCTCAGTCTGCCCCTTCCCGTATGCCCTGCTCCCAGTTTGCCCCTTCTCGTATGCCCTGCTCCGAGCCTGCCCCTTCTCGTATGCCCTGCTCCGAGCCTGCCCCTTCCCGTATGCCTTCTCCGAGCCTGCCCCTTCCCGTATGCCCTGCTCCGAGCCTGCCCCTTCCCGTATGCCCTGCTCCGAGCCTGCCCCTTCTCGTATGCCCCGCTCACAGTCTGCCCCTTCTCATATGCCCTGCTCCGAGCCTGCCCCTTCCCGTATGCCCTGCTCCGAGCCTGCCCCTTCCCGTATGCCCTGCTCCGAGCCTGCCCCTTCCCGTATGCCCTGCTCCGAGCCTGCCCCTTCCCGTATGCCCTGCTCCGAGCCTGCCCCTTCTCGTATGCCCCGCTCACAGTCTGCCCCTTCTCATATGCCCTGCTCCGAGCCTGCCCCTTCTCATATGCCCCACTCCCAGTCTGCCCCTTCTCGTATGCCCCGCTCCCATTCTGCCCCTTCTCATATGCCGCGCTCCCAGTCTGCCCCTTCTCATATGCCCCGCTCCCAGTCTGCCCCTTTTCGTATACCCTGCTCCCAGTCTGCCCCTTCTCGTATGCTCCGCTCCCAATCTGCCCCAGAGCAGCGATTATCCTGTGTTACATACAGACCGTCTCTCTGTATAGCGATTATCCTGCGTTATATACAGGCCGTCTCTCTCTATATAGCGATTACCCTGCGTTACATACATACCGTCTCTCTGTATAGCGATTATTCTGCGTTATATACAGGCTTTCTCTCTTTATAGTGATTATCCTGCGTGACATACAGGTCGTGTCTCTGAATAAGGATTATCCTGCGTTATATACAGGCCATGTCTCTGTATAGCGATTATCCTGCGTTATATACAGGCCGTCTCTCTCTATATAGCGATTACCCTGCGTTACATACATACCGTCTCTCTGTATAGCGATTATTCTGCGTTATATACAGGCTTTCTCTCTTTATAGTGATTATCCTGCGTGACATACAGGTCGTGTCTCTGTATAAGGATTATCCTGCGTTATATACAGGCCATGTCTCTGTATAGCGATTATCCTGCGTTATATACAGGCCGTCTCTCTCTATATAGCGATTACCCTGCGTTACATACATACCGTCTCTCTGTATAGCGATTATTCTGCGTTATATACAGGCTTTCTCTCTTTATAGTGATTATCCTGCGTGACATACAGGTCGTGTCTCTGTATAAGGATTATCCTGCGTTATATACAGGCCATGTCTCTGTAAAGCGATTATCCTGCGTTATATACAGGCCGTGTCTCTGTATAGTGATTATCCTGCGTTATATACAGGCCATGTCTCTGTATAGTGATTATCCTGCGTTATATACAGGCTGTGTCTCTGTATAGCGATTATCCTGCGTTATATACAGGCCGTGTCTCTGTATAGTGATTATCCTGCGTTATATACACGCCGTGTCTCTGTATAGTGATTATCCTGTGTTATATACAGGCCTTCTCTCTGTGTAGCGATTATCCTTCGTTAAATACAGGCCGTGTCTCTGTATAGCGATTATCCTGCGTTATATACAGGCCTGGTCTCTGTATAGGGATTATCCTGTGTTATATACAGGCCGTGTCTCTGTATAGCGATTATCCTGCGTTATATACAGGCCGTGTCTCTGTATAGGGATTATCCTGCGTTATATACAGGCCGTGTCTCTGTATAGTGATTATCCTGTGTTATATACAGGCCGTGTCTCTGTATAGTGATTATCCTGCGTTATATACAGGCCGTGTCTCTGTATAGGGATTATCCTGCGTTATATACAGGCCGTGTCTCTGTATAGCGATTATCCTGTGTTATATACAGGCCGTGTCTCTGTATAGCGATTATCCTGCGTTATATACAGGCCGTGTCTCTGTATAGCGATTATCCTGCGTTATATACAGGCCGTGTCTCTGTATAGTGATTATCCTGCGTTATATACAGGCCGTGTCTCTGTATAGCGATTATCCTGTGTTATATACAGGCCGTCTCTCTCTATATAGCGATTACCCTGCGTTACATACATACCGTCTCTCTGTATAGCGATTATTCTGCGTTATATACAGGCTTTCTCTCTTTATAGTGATTATCCTGCGTGACATACAGGTCGTGTCTCTGTATAAGGATTATCCTGCGTTATATACAGGCCGTGTCTCTGTGTAGTGATTATCCTGCGTTGTATACAGGCCGTGTCTCTGTATAGTGATTATCCTGCGTTATATACAGGCCGTGTCTCTGTATAGTGATTATCCTGCGTTGTATACAGGCCGTGTCTCTGTATAGTGATTATCCTGCGTTATATACAGGCCGTGTCTCTGTATAGTGATTATCCTGCGTTATATACAGGCCGTGTCTCTGTATAGTGATTATCCTGCGTTAAATACAGGCCGTGTCTCTGTATAGCGATTATCCTGTGTTATATACAGGCCGTGTCTCTGTATAGTGATTATCCTGCGTTATATACAGGCCGTGTCTCTGTATAGTGATTATCCTGCGTTATATACAGGCCGTGTCTCTGTATAGTGATTATCCTGCGTTATATACAGGCCGTGTCTCTGTATAGTGATTATCCTGTGTTATATACAGGCCGTGTCTCTGTATAGTGATTATCCTGCGTTATATACAGGCCGTGTCTCTGTATAGTGATTATCCTGTGTTATATGAGATTTTCAGGATAATTTGCCACATTAAAACCCCATGCCTCAGTCCCCAGCAGGCGTGACACACTCAGGGGGGCTGGTTAATGGCAGTGTTTGCTTTGTGATCAGCATGTAAATATACCCCAGCTACCGCAGTGTTTGTTTTGTTACTGAATGCTCCTGGGGACAACTCAAACCAGCCAGTCACTGAGCCTCTGATACAAAACAAAACCATTTATATATAACCCCCTAACCCTCCACGAATTAAACTAACTAACTAACTAAAGCCGCTAACCCCCCTGCCATCTGAAGCCCCTAACCCCCCTGCCATCTGAAGCCCCTAACCCCCCTGCCATCTGAAGCCCCTAACCCCCCTGCCATCTGAAGCCCCAAACCCCCCTGCCATCTGAAGCCCCTAACCCCCCTGCCATCTGAAGCCCCTAACCCCCCTGCCATCTGAAGCCCCTAACCCCCCTGCCATCTGAAGCCCCTAACCCCCCTGCCTTCTGAAGCCCCAAACCCCCCTGCCATCTGAAGCCCCTAACCCCCCTGCCATCTGAAGCCCCTAACCCCCCTGCCATCTGAAGCCCCTAACCCCCCTGCCTTCTGAAGCCCCTAACCCCCCTGCCATCTGAAGCCCCTAACCCCCCTGCCATCTGAAGCCCCTAACCCCCCTGCCATCTGAAGCCCCTAACCCCCCTGCCAACTGAAGCCCCTAGCCCCCTGCCAACTGAAGCCCCTAACCCCCCTGCCAACTGAAGCCCCTAACCCCCCTGCCAACTGAAGCCCCTAACCCCCCTGCCATCTGAAGCCCCTAACCCCCCTGCCATCTGAAGCCCCTAACCCCCCTGCCAACTGAAGCCCCTAACCCCCTGCCAACTGAAGCCCCTAACCCCCTGCCATCTGAAGCCCCTAACCCCCCTGCCAACTGAAGCCCCTAACCCCCCTGCCATCTGAAGCCCCTAACCCCCCTGCCAACTGAACCCCCTAACCCCCCTGCCATCTGAAGCCCCTAACCCCCCTGCCATCTGAAGCCCCTAACCCCCCTGCCTTCTGAAGCCCCAAACCCCCCTGCCATCTGAAGCCCCTAACCCCCCTGCCATCTGAAGCCCCTAACCCCCCTGCCTTCTGAAGCCCCTAACCCCCCTGCCATCTGAAGCCCCTAACCCCCTGCCATCTGAAGCCCCTAACCCCCCTGCCATCTGAAGCCCCTAACCCCCCTGCCAACTGAAGCCCCTAACCCCCTGCCAACTGAAGCCCCTAACCCCCCTGCCAACTGAAGCCCCTAACCCCCCTGCCAACTGAAGCCCCTAACCCCCCTGCCATCTGAAGCCCCTAACCCCCCTGCCATCTGAAGCCCCTAACCCCCCTGCCAACTGAAGCCCCTAACCCCCTGCCAACTGAAGCCCCTAACCCCCTGCCATCTGAAGCCCCTAACCCCCCTGCCAACTGAAGCCCCTAACCCCCCTGCCATCTGAAGCCCCTAACCCCCCTGCCATCTGAAGCCCCTAACCCCCCTGCCATCTGAAGCCCCTAACCCCCCTGCCATCTGAAGCCCCTAACCCCCCTGCCAACTGAAGCCCCTAACCCCCCTGCCAACAGGGACAGGCAGCAAGAGAGGGACAGGCAGCAAGAGAGAGGGACAGGCAGCAAGAGAGAGGGACGGGCAGCAAGAGAGAGGGACGGGCAGCAAGAGAGAGGGACGGGCAGCAAGAGAGAGGGACGGGCAGCAAGAGAGAGGGACGGGCAGCAAGAGAGAGGGACGGGCAGCAAGAGAGAGGGACGGGCAGCAAGAGAGAGAGACGGGCAGCAAGAGAGAGAGACGGGCAGCAAGAGAGAGAGACGGGCAGCAAGAGAGAGAGACGGGCAGCAAGAGAGAGAGACGGGCAGCAAGAGAGAGAGACAGGCAGCAAGAGAGAGAGACAGGCAGCAAGAGAGAGAGACAGGCAGCAAGAGAGGTGATTATCCTGTGTTATATGAGATTTTCAGGATAATTTGCCCCATTAAAACCCCATGCCTCAGTCCCCAGCAGGCGTGACACACTCAGGGGGGCTGGTTAAGAGAGAGAGACAGGCAGCAAGAGAGAGAGACAGGCAGCAAGAGAGAGAGACAGGCAGCAAGAGAGAGAGACAGGCAGCAAGAGAGAGAGACAGGCAGCAAGAGAGAGGGACAGGCAGCAAGAGAGGGACAGGCAGCAAGAGAGGGACAGGCAGCAAGAGAGGGACAGGCAGCAAGAGAGGGACAGGCAGCAAGAGAGAGGGACAGGCAGCAAGAGAGAGGGACAGGCAGCAAGAGAGAGAGACAGGCAGCAAGAGAGAGGGACAGGCAGCAAGAGAGAGGGACAGGCAGCAAGAGAGAGGGACACAGAGAGAGGGACAGGCAGCAAGAGAGAGAGACGAGAGACACAGAGAGAGAGACAGGCAGCAAGAGAGAGAGACACAGAGAGAGAGACAGGCAGCAAGAGAGAGAGACACAGAGAGAGGGACAGGCAGCAAGAGAGAGAGACAGGCAGCAAGAGAGAGAGACAGGCAGCAAGAGAGAGAGACAGGCAGCAAGAGAGAGAGACAGGCAGCAAGAGAGAGAGACAGGCAGCAAGAGAGAGAGAGAGACAGGCAGCAAGAGAGAGAGAGACAGGCAGCAAGAGAGAGAGACAGGCAGCAAGAGAGAGAGACAGGCAGCAAGAGAGAGAGACAGGCAGCAAGAGAGAGAGACAGGCAGCAAGAGAGAGAGACAGGCAGCAAGAGAGAGAGACACAGAGAGAGAGGGACAGACAGCAAGAGAGAGGGACAGACAGCAAGAGAGAGGGACAGACAGCAAGAGAGAGGGACAGACAGCAAGAGAGAGGGACAGGCAGCAAGAGAGAGAGACGGGCAGCAAGAGAGAGAGACGGGCAGCAAGAGAGAGGGACGGGCAGCAAGAGAGAGGGACGGGCAGCAAGAGAGAGGGACGGGCAGCAAGAGAGAGGGACGGGCAGCAAGAGAGAGGGACGGGCAGCAAGAGAGAGGGACGGGCAGCAAGAGAGAGGGACGGGCAAGAGGGACGGGCAGCAAGAGAGAGAGAGACAGGCAGCAAGAGAGAGAGAGACAGGCAGCAAGAGAGAGAGACACAGAGAGAGAGACAGGCAGCAAGAGAGAGAGACACAGAGAGAGGGACAGGCAGCAAGAGAGAGGGACAGGCAGCAAGAGAGAGGGACAGGCAGCAAGAGAGAGACAGGCAGCAAGAGAGAGACAGGCAGCAAGAGAGAGACAGGCAGCAAGAGAGAGACAGGCAGCAAGTGAGAGACAGAGAGAGAGGGACAGGCAGCAAGAGAGAGGGACAGACAGCAAGAGAGAGGGACAGACAGCAAGAGAGAGGGACAGGCAGCAAGAGAGAGGGACAGGCAGCAAGAGAGAGGGACAGGCAGCAAGAGAGAGACACAGGCAGCAAGAGAGAGACACAGGCAGCAAGAGAGAGGGACGGGCAGCAAGAGAGAGGGACGGGCAGCAAGAGAGAGGGACGGGCAGCAAGAGAGAGGGACGGGCAGCAAGAGAGAGGGACAGGCAGCAAGAGAGGGACAGGCAGCAAGAGAGAGGGACAGGCAGCAAGAGAGAGGGACAGGCAGCAAGAGAGAGAGACAGGCAGCAAGAGAGAGAGACAGGCAGCAAGAGAGAGGGACAGGCAGCAAGAGAGAGACACAGAGAGAGAGACAGGCAGCAAGAGAGAGGCAGCAAGTGAGAGACAGAGAGAGAGAGACAGGCAGCAAGAGAGAGACAGGCAGCAAGTGAGAGACAGAGAGAGAGAGACAGGCAGCAAGAGAGAGGGACAGGCAGCAAGAGAGAGGCAGCAAGTGAGAGAGAGAGAGAGACTGGCAGCAAGAGAGAGACAGAGAGAGAGAAACAGGCAGCAAGAGAGAGGGACAGGCAACAAAAGAGAGACAGGCAGCAAGAGAGAGACAGAGAGAGGGACAGGCAGCAAGAGAGAGGGACAGGCAGCAAGAGAGAGGGACAGGCAGCAAGAGAGAGGGACAGGCAGCAAGAGAGAGGGACAGGCAGCAAGAGAGAGGGACAGGCAGCAAGAGAGAGAGACAGGCAGCAAGAGAGAGAGACAGGCAGCAAGAGAGAGAGACAGGCAGCAAGAGAGAGACTGGCAGCATGAGAGAGGGACAGGCAGCAAGAGAGAGGGACAGGCAGCAAGAGAGAGGGACAGGCAGCAAGAGAGAGAGAGAGACTGGCAGCAAGAGAGAGACTGGCAGCAAGAGAGAGACTGGCAGCAAGAGAGAGACTGGCAGCAAGTGAGAGACTGGCAGCAAGTGAGAGACGGAGAGAGACAGGCAGCAAGAGAGAGGGACAGGCAGCAATAGAGAGACACAGAGAGAGACAGGCAGCAAGAGAGAGACACAGAGAGGGACAGGCAGCAAGAGAGAGGGACAGGCAGCAAGAGAGAGACAGGCAGCAAGTGAGAGACACAGAGAGAGACAGGCAGCAAGAGAGAGACACAGAGAGGGACAGGCAGCAAGAGAGAGACAGAGAGAGAGACAGGCAGCAAGAGAGACACAGAGAGGGACAGGCAGCAAGAGAGAGGGACAGGCAGCAAGAGAGAGACAGAGAGAGAGAGACAGGCAGCAAGAGAGAGGGACAGGCAGCAAGAGAGAGAACGAGAGACACTGGCATTCGAGAGAGAGAACGAGAGACACTGGCATCGAGAGAGAGAACGAGAGACACTGGCATCGAGAGAGAGAACGAGAGACACTGGCATCGAGAGAGAGAACGAGAGACACTGGCATCGAGAGAGACACACTGGCAGCAAGAGAGAGTGAGACACACTGGCAGCAAGAGAGAGTGAGACACTGGCAGCAAGAGAGAGTGAGACACTGGCAGCAAGAGAGAGAGAGAGAGAGATATATGAAAAATTTGAAGAGACAGGTGCAGATAGTATAAAGAGATGGACAGAAGAAAGACAGACAGGAAATGGCTCAGGAATCACCCAACACTCATACCCTCTCATATCACTGCATGTTTTACCCCACAAGGAGTTAATATTGCACTTACTTAGGACATAAGATGTGCAGATAAGGAGCAGGACAGCCATAGTGTGCAGTGAGGTGTCCGTCCCCTTGGTGCTGGCTGAGGAGTTCGATCCCTTGGTGCTGGCTGAGGAGTGCGATCCCTTGGTGCTGGCTGAGGAGTGCGATCCCTTGGTGCTGGCTGAGGAGTGCGATCCCTTGGTGCTGGCTGAGGAGTGCGATCCCTTGGTGCTGGCTGAGGAGTGCGATCCCTTGGTGCTGGCTGAGGAGTGCGATCCCTCGGTGCTGGCTGAGGGGTGCGATCCCTCGGTGCTGGCTGAGGGGTGCGATCCCTCGGTGCTGGCTGAGGGGTGCGATCCCTCGGTGCTGGCTGAGGGGTGCGATCCCTCGGTGCTGGCTGAGGGGTGCGATCCCTCGGTGCTGGCTGAGGGGTGCGATCCCTCGGTGCTGGCTGAGGGGTGCGATCCCTCGGTGCTGGCTGAGGGGTGCGATCCCTCGGTGCTGGCTGAGGGGTGCGATCCCTCGGTGCTGGCTGAGGGGTGCGATCCCTCGGTGCTGGCTGAGGAGTGCGACCCCTTGGTGCTGGCTGAAGGGTACATCCTTGTCATATTGGCAGAGTGCACCTGGCTGTGTGCCGTTACCTTCTCTGCTTTGCTAAATCTGAGGAGCTCCTCCCTTGTAGCTTTATACCTTCTCTAAAACAGCTCTGCACCTGAGAGAAGGTGGATCCTCCCCCAGCCAACGACACAGCTCAATAGCTCGCAAGTCACTAAACAAATGCTGCCTGTTACTCGTGTATACTTCACTAAGCAGCCCGCACTGACCCAGGATTCCTGTCTCACCTTGCCCTAGGCATTCCCTCTACCCCTCACCCTGAGCAGCAATGACTGGGTATCACTCTCACCCTGAGCAGCAATGACTGGGTATCACTCTCACCCTCACTCTGAGCAGCAATGACTGGGTATCACTCTCACCCTGAGCAGCAATGACTGGGTATCACTCTCACCCTGAGCAGCAATGACTGGGTATCACTCTCACCCTGAGCAGCAATGACTGGGTATCACTCTCACCCTCACCCTGAGCAGCAATGACTGGGTATCACTCTCACCCTGAGCAGCAGTGACTGGGTATCACTCTCACCCTGAGCAGCAATGACTGCGTATCACTCTCACCCTCACCAGCAATGACTGGGTATCACTCTCACCCTCACCCTGAGCAGCAATGACTGGGTATCACTCTCACCCTCACCAGCAATGACTGGGTATCACTCTCACCCTGAGCAGCAATGACTGGGTATCACTCTCACCCTCACCAGCAATGACTGGGTATCACTCTCACCCTCACCCTGAGCAGCAATGACTGGGTATCACTCTCACCCTCACCAGCAATGACTGGGTATCACTCTCACCCTCACCCTGAGCAGCAATGACTGGGTATCACTCTCACCCTGAGCAGCAATGACTGGGTATCACTCTCACCCTGAGCAGCAATGACTGGGTATCACTCTCACCCTGAGCAGCAATGACTGGGTATCACTCTCACCCTGAGCAGCAATGACTGGGTATCACTCTCACCCTGAGCAGCAATGACTGGGTATCACTCTCACCCTGAGCAGCAATGACTGGGTATCACTCTCACCCTCACCAGCAATGACTGGGTATCACTCTCACCCTCACCAGCAATGACTGGGTATCACTCTCACCCTGAGCAGCAATGACTGGGTATCACTCTCACCCTGAGCAGCAATGACTGGGTATCACTCTCACCCTGAGCAGCAATGACTGGGTATCACTCTCACCCTCACCAGCAATGACTGGGTATCACTCTCACCCTCACCAGCAATGACAGGGTATCACTCTCACCCTCACCAGCAATGACTGGGTATCACTCTCACCCTGAGCAGCAATGACTGGGTATCACTCTCACCCTGAGCAGCAATGACTGGGTATCACTCTCACCCTGAGCAGCAATGACTGGGTATCACTCTCACCCTCACCAGCAATGACTGGGTATCACTCTCACCCTCACCCTGAGCAGCAATGACTGGGTATCACTCTCACCCTGAGCAGCAATGACTGGGTATCACTCTCACCCTGAGCAGCAATGACTGGGTATCACTCTCACCCTCACCAGCAATGACTGGGTATCACTCGCACCCTCACCCTGAGCAGCAATGACTGCGTATCACTCTCACCCTCACCAGCAATGACTGGGTATCACTCTCACCCTCACCAGCAATGACTGGGTATCACTCTCACCCTCACCAGCAATGACTGGGTATCACTCTCACCCTCACCAGCAATGACTGGGTATCACTCTCACCCTCACCAGCAATGACTGGGTATCACTCTCACCCTGAGCAGCAATGACAGGGTATCACTCTCACCCTCACCAGCAATGACAGGGTATCACTCTCACCCTCAACAGCAATGACAGGGTATCACTCTCACCCTCACCAGCAATGACTGGGTATCACTCTCACCCTGAGCAGCAATGACAGGGTATCACTCTCACCCTCACCAGCAATGACAGGGTATCACTCTCACCCTGAGCAGCAATGACAGGGTATCACTCTCACCCTCACCAGCAATGACAGGGTATCACTCTCACCCTCACCAGCAATGACTGGGTATCACTCTCACCCTCACCAGCAATGACTGGGTATCACTCTCACCCTGAGCAGCAATGACAGGGTATCACTCTCACCCTGAGCAGCAATGACAGGGTATCACTCTCACCCTCACCAGCAATGACTGGGTATCACTCTCACCCTCACCAGCAATGACTGGGTATCACTCACACCCTCACCAGCAATGACTGGGTATCACTCTCACCAGCAATGACTGGGTATCACTCTCACCCTCACCCTCACCAGCAATGACTGGGTATCACTCTCACCCTCACCAGCAATGACTGGGTATCACTCTCACCCTCACCAGCAATGACTGGGTATCACTCTCACCCTCACCAGCAATGACTGGGTATCACTCACACCCTCACCAGCAATGACTGGGTATCACTCTCACCAGCAATGACTGGGTATCACTCTCACCCTCACCAGCAATGACTGTGTATCACTCTCACCCTCACCAGCAATGACTGGGTATCACTCTCACCCTCACCAGCAATGACAGGGTATCACTCTCACCCTCACCCTGAGCAGCAATGACTGGGTATCACTCTCACCCTCACCAGCAATGACAGGGTATCACTCTCACCCTCACCCTGAGCAGCAATGACTGGGTATCACTCTCACCCTCACCCTGAGCAGCAATGACTGGGTATCACTCTCACCCTGAGCAGCAATGACTGGGTATCACTCTCACCCTCACAAGCAATGACTGGGTATCACTCTCACCAGCAATGACTGTGTATCACTCTCACCCTCACCCTGAGCAGCAATGACTGGGTATCACTCTCACCCTCACCAGCAATGACTGGGTATCACTCTCACCCTCACCCTGAGCAGCAATGACTGGGTATCACTCTCACCCTCACCCTGAGCAGCAATGACTGGGTATCACTCTCACCCTGAGCAGCAATGACTGGGTATCACTCTCACCCTGAGCAGCAATGACTGGGTATCACTCTCACCCTCACCAGCAATGACTGGGTATCACTCTCACCCTCACAAGCAATGACTGGGTATCACTCTCACCCTCACAAGCAATGACTGGGTATCACTCTCACCCTGAGCAGCAATGACTGGGTATCACTCTCACCCTGAGCAGCAATGACTGGGTATCACTCTCACCCTCACAAGCAATGACTGGGTATCACTCTCACCCTCACCAGCAATGACTGGGTATCACTCTCACCCTCACCAGCAATGACTGGGTATCACTCTCACCCTCACCAGCAATGACTGGGTATCACTCTCACCCTCACCAGCAATGACTGGGTATCACTCTCACCCTCACCCTCACCAGCAATGACTGGGTATCACTCTCACCCTCACCAGCAATGACTGGGTATCACTCTCACCCTCACCAGCAATGACTGGGTATCACTCTCACCCTCACAAGCAATGACTGGGTATCACTCTCACCCTCACCAGCAATGACTGGGTATCACTCTCACCCTCACCAGCAATGACTGGGTATCACTCTCACCCTCACCAGCAATGACTGGGTATCACTCTCACCCTCACCAGCAATGACTGGGTATCACTCTCACCCTCACCAGCAATGACTGGGTATCACTCTCACCCTCACCAGCAATGACTGGGGCCCATTCCACTGACACACAATAAGTTGGGGTGTTGATACCACTTTGATTGCCACCTTTTCATCCAAACTGTGTAATTTAGGATTTATATGTTTTGTTTTTGCCATTGTACAGTGCAGTGGAATATATAAATAGCATAATCTCCTCGGTGTAAATAAATGATAAAGTTACTACAATCACTCCCTGTTATCTTGCTCCTATGTGTAGGAACAAGAAATTTACCCACCAATCTTCAGCATCTTCTGTGCTTCCTCTTCTATTTCAGCACCGACACCTTTTTTTTCTTTTTGTAACACCTCTGAGGCTCTGACTGCCCCCTTGTCCTGTTGCTTTACAAATCACATGGAGACAGTAGGGCAATACCTGTCACACAAATAAGGTGGATTGACTGGGGACCAAGTGTAAGTGTGCAGTGAGTTTGTTATGTCTTGTCTGTTCACGTGTACGAGGTGGTCATTGACCATTTATCCCATTTTATTGTAAAGATGACAATATACCCAGATTGGTTCATAAAAAAATCACATTTCGCCAGCGCCAACCCCTTGGATTATATACACTAGTGGTGAGTATGACGAGCATTGCAGTACCCATGATGCATTGTGTGACCCCTGGTCACTGGCTCTCAGGCTCACACAGCTGATCGTCCCACTGACCTCCAGTGTGGTGAGATGTGTGGAGATTTAATTCTCTCACATGACTATACAAATACATCCTAATCCACAAGACAATGGCAGGAAGATGTCAATAAAGCAGTTCAATGCAGTGACAGACACTGGCTCAATCACAGTCTCCCAGTGAGACTCCAACTCCCATCAAACAGCCTGTAAGCCACGTTCTGTATTACTGCATTACCTGACAAATAGCTCTCTGCCCAGTAGGACAGGAGACCCCATTACAAGGCATAGAACAGGGTGGGAGATGCAGTAGTATTTGCCAGCTCTCCCAGATTCTAAGGGGTATTAGAGACCCCCATCATCCTCTCCCCTACAACTCTGCACATAATAGCGGCTTGGGTGGCTGCATCACTAGTTACTCCGGGATGCCGATGCAAAATGGCCATAAGTTTTACTTGCTCCCTGCAGCATGCACACATCTGTGAACATATCAGTGCCATTCTGATTCATACAGCATGCTGCAGGGCATGTGTAAAAGTTATGTGTCGTTCCTGGGCGGAGGAAAGAAAGAGTTAATTGCTCATCTTGTCAGCTGATCAGTGGCTGTAATAAAGGGGGGTGGCTATGTAATCCCTGGGGAATGGTTGCCAGAGCTTTATGCTCTGTTTACTGGCCCCAGACCCAGCCAGAAGTTTATTTTAACCTGTGAACTAAAGGTGCGTTCTCTTAGAGAAAATGGACTATTTGCTAAATCCAATGGGGAGGAGGGCATTCAGGTGATGGGTCAATGATCTCATTCTCTCCTACACCCGGCAGTGACGAGCATGTATGTTTATGATGCTCCACGCCTGGGAGAGCCCCAGACATACCTCCCAATTGTCCCTTTCACCGAAATCCCTCTGCCCCTCTTTTCCTCCTCAATCTTCATAAACTCCCTCAAAGGGCATCTCTTTAAAAACAGCAAATACTGTTAGGAATAAGGAAGCTTACTATTCATCCAACTAGAACACCCATTAATTAACCTCTGACCAAACCCACCCAGCTCCCACTGTCCCCAAATACTGTTAAGAATAAGGAAGCTTACTATTCATCCCACTAGAACAGCCATTAATTAACCTCTGGCCAAACCAACCCAGCTCTCACTGTCCCCAAATACTGTTAGGAATAAGGAAGCTTACTATTCATCCCACTAGAACACCCATTAATTAACCTCTGGCCAAACCCACCCAGCTCCCACTGTCCCCAAATACTGTTAGGAATAAGGAAGCTTACTATTCCACCCACTAGAACACCCATTAATTAACCTCTGACCAAACCCACCCAGCTCTCACTGTCCCCAAATACTGTTAGGAATAAGGAAGCTTACTACTCATCCCACTAGAACACCCATTAATTAACATCTGACCAAACCCACACAGCTCCCACTGTCCCCAAATACTGTTAGGAATAAGGAAGCTTACTATTCATCCCACTAGAACACCCATTAATTAACCTCTGACCAAACCCACCCAGCTCCCACTGTCCCCAAATACTGTTAGGAATAAGGAAGCTTACGATTCATCCCACTAGAACACCCATTAACTTCTGACCAAACCCACCCAGCTCTCACTGTCCCCAAATACTGTTATGAATAAAGAAGCTTACTATTCATCCCACTAGAACACCCATTAATTAACCTCTGACCAAACCCACCCAGCTCCCACTGTCCCCAAATACTGTTAGGAATAAGGAAGCTTACTATTCATCCCACTAGACCACCCATTAATTAACCTCTGGCCAAACTCACCCAGCTCTCACTGTCCCCAAATACTGTTAGGAATAAGGAAGCTTACAATTCATCCAACTAGAACACCCATTAATTAACCTCTGACCAAACCCACCCAGCTCCCACTGTCCCCAAATACTGTTAGGAATAAGGAAGCTTACGATTCATCCCACTAGAACATCCATTAATTAACCTCTGACCAAACCCACCCAGCTCTCACTGTCCCCAAATACTGTTATGAATAAAGAAGCTTACTATTCATCCCACTAGAACACCCATTAATTAACCTCTGACCAAACCCACCCAGCTCCCACTGTCCCCAAATACTGTTAGGAATAAGGAAGCTTACTATTCATCCCACTAGAACATCCATTAATTAACCTCTGACCAAACCCACCCAGCTCCCACTGTCCCCAAATACTGTTAGGAATAAGGAAGCTTACTATTCATCCAACTAGAACACCCATTAATTAACCTCTGGCCAAACCCACCCAGCTCCCACTGTCCCCAAATACTGTTAGGAATAAGGAAGCTTACTATTCATCCCACTAGAACATCCATTAATTAACCTCTGACCAAACCCACCCAGCTCCCACTGTCCCCAAATACTGTTAGGAATAAGGAAGCTTACTACTCATCCCACTAGAACACCCATTAATTAACCTCTGACCAAACCCACCCAGCTCCTACTGTCCCCAAATACTGTTAGGAATAAGGAAGCTTACTATTCATCCCACTAGAACATCCATTAATTAACCTCTGACCAAACCCACCCAGCTCCCACTGTCCCCAAATACTGTTAGGAATAAGGCAGCTTACTATTCATCCCACTAGAACACCCATTAATTAACCTCTGACCAAACCCACCCAGCTCCCACTGTCCCCAAATACTGTTAGGAATAAGGAAGCTTACTATTCCACCCACTAGAACACCCATTAATTAACCTCTGACCAAACCCACCCAGCTCCTACTGTCCCCAAATACTGTTAGGAATAAGGAAGCTTACTATTCATCCCACTAGAACACCCATTAATTAACCTCTGGCCAAACCCACCCAGCTCTCACTGTCCCCAAATACTGTTAGGAATAAGGAAGCTTACTATTCATCCCACTAGAACACCCATTAATTAACCTCTGGCCAAACCCACCCAGCTCCCACTGTCCCCAAATACTGTTAGGAATAAGGAAGCTTACTATTCATCCCACTAGAACACCCATTAATTAACCTCTGACCAAACCCACCCAGCTCCTACTGTCCCCAAATACTGTTAGGAATAAGGAAGCTTACTATTCATCCCACTAGAACACCCATTAATTAACCTCTGGCCAAACCCACCCAGCTCCTACTGTCCCCAAATACTGTTAGGAATAAGGAAGCTTACTACTCATCCCACTAGAACACCCATTAATTAACCTCTGGCCAAACCCACCCAGCTCTCACTGTCCCCAAATACTGTTAGGAATAAGGAAGCTTACTATTCCACCCACTAGAACACCCATTAATTAACCTCTGACCAAACCCACCCAGCTCCCACTGTGCCCAAATACTGTTAGGAATAAGGAAGCTTACTATTCATCCCACTAGAACACCCATTAATTAACCTCTGGCCAAACCCACCCAGCTCTCACTGTCCCCAAATACTGTTAGGAATAAGGAAGCTTACTATTCATCCCACTAGAACACCCATTAATTAACCTCTGACCAAACCCACCCAGCTCCCACTGTCCCCAAATACTGTTAGGAATAAGGAAGCTTACTACTCATCCCACTAGAACACCCATTAATTAACCTCTGGCCAAACCCACCCAGCTCCCACTGTCCCCAAATACTGTTAGGAATAAGGAAGCTTTCTATTCATCCCACTAGAACACCCATTAATTAACCTCTGACCAAACCCACCCAGCTCCCACTGTCCCCAAATACTGTTAGGAATAAGGAAGCTTACTATTCATCCCACTAGAACACCCATTAATTAACCTCTGGCCAAACCCACCCAGCTCTCACTGTCCCCAAATACTGTTAGGAATAAGGAAGCTTACTACTCATCCCACTAGAACACCCATTAATTAACCTCTGACCAAACCCACCCAGCTCTCACTGTCCCCAAATACTGTTAGGAATAAGGAAGCTTACTACTCATCCCACTAGAACACCCATTAATTAACCTCTGACCAAACCCACCCAGCTCTCACTGTCCCCAAATACTGTTAGGAATAAGGAAGCTTACTATTCCACCCACTACAACACCCATTATTTAACCTCTGACCAAACCCACCCAGCTCTCACTGTCCCCAAATACTGGTACTACAACCAACATCCCCCTTGACCTTTTCACTTACCTTATGTGTCTTCCCCCTGTAACGGAATGGCTACCCAAGGCCGGTAGCACCTTTGCCCATTGTAGGAAATGACCTCCTTAGCCCCCTATTACAGCACAACACTCACCCAGCAAGTCTTTCTGGACTCTTACTCTTTGTACCCAAATAGCAGACAGGACCACTAATAGTTAGGTATAGACAGATATACCCAGGATATATATATATCAGGACAGGCTCAGACAGTGCTGGGTTTGGATATAATGTAAGGGAATGTGACTGCACATTATCAGGACAGGCTCAGACAGTGCTGGGTTTGGATGTAATGTAGGGGGATCTGCTGACTGCACATTTTCAGGACAGGCTCACACAGTGCTGGGTTTGGATGTCATGTAGGATGATGTTACTGCACATTATGAGGACAGGCTCACACAGTGCTGGGTTTGGATGTAATGTAGGGTAATGTGACTGCACATTATCAGGACAGGCTCACACAGTGCTGGGTTTGGATGTAATGTAGGGTAATGTGACTGCACATTATCAGGACAGGCTCAGACAGTGCTGGGGTTGGATGTAATGTAGGGGGATCTGCTGACTGCACATTATCAGGACAGGCTCAGACAGTGCTGGGTTTGGATGTCATGTAGGATGATGTTACTGCACATTATCAGGACAGGCTCACACAGTGCTGGGTTTGGATGTAATGTAGGGGGATCTGCTGACTGCACATTATCAGGACAGGCTCAGACAGTGCTGGGTTTGGATGTCATGTAGGATGATGTTACTGCACATTATCAGGACAGGCTCTGACAGTGCTGGGTTTGGATGTCATGTAGGATGATGTTACTGCACATTATCAGGACAGGCTCAGACAGTGCTGGGTTTGGATGTAATGTTGGGGGATGTGACCGCACATTATCAGGACAGGCTCACACAGTGCTGGGTTTGGATGTAACGTAGGGGGATCTGCTGACTGCACATTATCAGGACAGGCTCACACAGTGCTGGGTTTGGATATAATGTAGGGTAATGTGACTGCACATTATCAGGACAGGCTCACACAGTGCTGGGTTTGGATGTAATGTAGGGGAATGTGACTGCACATTATCAGGACAGGCTCTGACAGTGCTGGGTTTGGATGTCATGTAGGATGATGTTACTGCACATTATCAGGACAGGCTCAGACAGTGCTGGGTTTGGATGTAACGTAGGGGGATCTTCTGACTGCACATTATCAGGACAGGCTCAGACAGTGCTGGGTTTGGATGTAACGTAGGGGGATCTGCTGACTGCACATTATCAGGACAGGCTCACACAGTGCTGGGTTTGGATGTAATGTAGGGAGATGGGACGATATTATCAGGACAGGCTCACACAGTGCTGGGTTTGGATGTAATGTAGGGGATGTGACTGCACATTATCAGGACAGGCTCAGACAGTGCTGGGTTTGGATGTAATGTAGGGTGATGTTACTGCACATTATCAGGACAGGCTCAGACAGTGCTGGGTTTGGATGTAATGTAGGGTGATGTTACTGCACATTATCAGGACAGGCTCAGACAGTGCTGGGTTTGGATGTAATGTAGGGTGATGTTACTGCACATTATCAGGACAGGCTCACACAGTGCTGGGTTTGGATGTAATGTAGGGGAATGTGACTGCACATTATCAGGACAGGCTCTGACAGTGCTGGGTTTGGATGTAATGTAGGGGAATGTGACTGCACATTATCAGGACAGGCTCAGACAGTGCTGGGTTTGGATGTAATGTAGGGTAATGTGACTGCACATTATCAGGACAGGCTCAGACAGTGCTGGGGTTGGATGTAATGTAGGGGGATCTGCTGACTGCACATTATCAGGACAGGCTCAGACAGTGCTGGGTTTGGATGTCATGTAGGATGATGTTACTGCACATTATCAGGACAGGCTCACACAGTGCTGGGTTTGGATGTAATGTAGGGGGATCTGCTGACTGCACATTATCAGGACAGGCTCAGACAGTGCTGGGTTTGGATGTCATGTAGGATGATGTTACTGCACATTATCAGGACAGGCTCTGACAGTGCTGGGTTTGGATGTCATGTAGGATGATGTTACTGCACATTATCAGGACAGGCTCAGACAGTGCTGGGTTTGGATGTAATGTTGGGGGATGTGACCGCACATTATCAGGACAGGCTCACACAGTGCTGGGTTTGGATGTAACGTAGGGGGATCTGCTGACTGCACATTATCAGGACAGGCTCACACAGTGCTGGGTTTGGATATAATGTAGGGTAATGTGACTGCACATTATCAGGACAGGCTCACACAGTGCTGGGTTTGGATGTAATGTAGGGGAATGTGACTGCACATTATCAGGACAGGCTCTGACAGTGCTGGGTTTGGATGTCATGTAGGATGATGTTACTGCACATTATCAGGACAGGCTCAGACAGTGCTGGGTTTGGATGTAACGTAGGGGGATCTGCTGACTGCACATTATCAGGACAGGCTCAGACAGTGCTGGGTTTGGATGTAACGTAGGGGGATCTGCTGACTGCACATTATCAGGACAGGCTCACACAGTGCTGGGTTTGGATGTAATGTAGGGAGATGGGACGATATTATCAGGACAGGCTCACACAGTGCTGGGTTTGGATGTAATGTAGGGGATGTGACTGCACATTATCAGGACAGGCTCAGACAGTGCTGGGTTTGGATGTAATGTAGGGTGATGTTACTGCACATTATCAGGACAGGCTCAGACAGTGCTGGGTTTGGATGTAATGTAGGGGAATGTGACTGCACATTATCAGGACAGGCTCAGACAGTGCTGGGTTTGGATGTCATGTAGGGTGATGTTACTGCACATTATCAGGACAGGCTCTGACAGTGCTGGGTTTGGATGTAATGTAGGGGAATGTGACTGCACATTATCAGGACAGGCTCTGACAGTGCTGGGTTTGGATGTAATGTAGGGGGATCTGGCTACTGATTTTCGGTTATCAGACAGATATCCTGTTCTTGGTCTTTCTCCTTCCACACCCTTAAAATCAGCTATCTCTCTGCCTGGGGCATTGGACCCAACCCTGGACCCAGGCATGTCAGAACAGACCCTTTCTATTTTTATCCAGACACTAAATAAGAGGTGAAGCACGACCACTCTCAATATATTACCCCTGCCCCGGAGTCAGCACGACCACTCTCAATATATTACGCCTGCCCCGGAGTCAGCACGACCACTCTCAATATATTACGCCTGCCCCGGAGTCAGCACGACCACTCTCAATATATTACCCCTGCCCCGGAGTCAGCACGACCACTCTCAATATATTACCCCTGCCCCGGAGTCAGCACGACCACTCTCAATATATTACCCCTGCCCCGGAGTCAGCACGACCACTCTCAATATATTACGCCTGCCCCGGAGTCAGCACGACCACTCTCAATATATTACCCCTGCCCCGGAGTCAGCACGACCACTCTCAATATATTACCCCTGCCCCGGAGTCAGCACGACCACTCTCAATATATTACCCCAGCCCCGGAGTCAGCAGGACCACTCTCAATATATTACCCCAGCCCCGGAGTCAGCACGACCACTCTCATTATATTACCCCTGCCCCGGAGTCAGCACGACCACTCTCAATATATTACGCCAGCCCCGGAGTCAGCACGACCACTCTCAATATATTACCCCAGCCCCGGAGTCAGCACGACCACTCTCATTATATTACCCCTGCCCCGGAGTCAGCTCGACCACTCTCAATATATTACTCCTGCCCCGGAGTCAGCACGACCACTCTCAATATATTACCCCAGCCCCGGAGTCAGCACGACCACTCTCATTATATTACCCCTGCCCCGGAGTCAGCTCGACCACTCTCAATATATTACTCCTGCCCCGGAGTCAGCACGACCACTCTCAATATATTACCCCAGCCCCGGAGTCAGCACGACCACTCTCAATATATTACTCCTGCCCCGGAGTCAGCACGACCACTCTCAATATATTACCCCTGCCCCGGAGTCAGCACGACCACTCTCAATATATTACCCCTGCCCCGGAGTCAGCACGACTACTCTCAATATATTACCCCTGCCCCGGAGTCAGCACGACCACTCTCAATATATTACCCCAGCCCCGGAGTCAGCACGACCACTCTCAATATATTACCCCTGCCCCGGAGGCAGCACGACCACTCTCAATATATTACCCCTGCCCCGGAGTCAGCACGACCACTCTCATTATATTACCCCTGCCCCGGAGTCAGCACGACCACTCTCAATATATTACCCCTGCCCCGGAGTCAGCACGACCACTCTCAATATATTACCCCTGCCCCGGAGTCAGCACGACCACTCTCAATATATTACCCCTGCCCCAGAGTCAGCACGACCACTCTCAATATATTACCCCTGCCCCGGAGTCAGCACGACCACTCTCAATATATTACCCCTGCCCCGGAGTCAGCACGACCACTCTCAATATATTACCCCTGCCCCGGAGTCAGCACGACCACTCTCAATATATTACCCCAGCCCCGGAGTCAGCACGACCACTCTCAATATATTACCCCTGCCCCGGAGTCAGCACGACCACTCTCAATATATTACCCCTGCCCCGGAGTCAGCACGACCACTCTCAATATATTACCCCTGCCCCGGAGTCAGCACGACCACTCTCAATATATTACCCCTGCCCCGGAGTCAGCACGACCACTCTCATTATATTACCCCAGCCCCGGAGTCAGCACGACCACTCTCATTATATAACCCCTGCCCCGGAGTCAGCACGACTACTCTCATTATATTACCCCTGCCCCGGAGTCAGCACGACCACTCTCAATATATTACCCCTGCCCCGGAGTCAGCACGACCACTCTCATTATATAACCCCTGCCCTGGAGTCAGCACGACCACTCTCAATATATTACCCCTGCCCCGGAGTCAGCACGACCACTCTCATTATATTACCCCAGCCCCGGAGTCAGCACGACCACTCTCAATATATTACCCCTGCCCCGGAGTCAGCACGACCACTCTCAATATATTACCCCTGCCCCGGAGTCAGCACGACCACTCTCAATATATTACCCCTGCCCCGGAGTCAGCACGACCACTCTCATTATATAACCCCTGCCCTGGAGTCAGCACGACCACTCTCAATATATTACCCCTGCCCTGGAGTCAGCACGACCACTCTCAATATATTACCCCTGCCCCGGAGTCAGCACGACCACTCTCAATATATTACCCCTGTCCCGGAGTCAGCACGACCACTCTCAATATATTACCCCAGCCCCGGAGTCAGCACGACCACTCTCATTATATAACCCCTGCCCTGGAGTCAGCACGACCACTCTCAATATATTACCCCAGCCCCGGAGTCAGCACGACCACTCTCAATATATTACCCCTGCCCCGGAGTCAGCACGACCACTCTCATTATATTACCACAGCCCCGGAGTCAGCACGACCACTCTCAATATATTACCCCTGCCCCGGAGTCAGCACGACCACTCTCAATATATTACCCCAGCCCCGGAGTCAGCACGACCACTCTCATTATATAACCCCTGCCCTGGAGTCAGCACGACCACTCTCAATATATTACCCCAGCCCCGGAGTCAGCACGACCACTCTCAATATATTACCCCTGCCCCGGAGTCAGCACGACCACTCTCAATATATTACCCCTGCCCCGGAGTCAGCACGACCACTCTCATTATAATACCCCTGCCCCAGAGTCAGCACGACCACTCTCATTATAATACCCCTGCCCCAGAGTCAGCACGACCACTCTCAATATATTACCCCTGCCCCGGAGTCAGCACGACCACTCTCAATATATTACCCCTGCCCCGGAGTCAGCACGACCACTCTCAATATATTACCCCTGCCCCGGAGTCAGCACGACCACTCTCAATATATTACCCCTGCCCCAGAGTCAGCACGACTACTCTCATTATATTACCACAGCCCCGGAGTCAGCACGACCACTCTCAATATATTACCCCTGCCCCGGAGTCAGCACGACCACTCTCAATATATTACCCCTGCCCCGGAGTCAGCACGACCACTCTCAATATATTACCCCTGCCCCGGAGTCAGCACGACCACTCTCAATATATTACCCCTGCCCCAGAGTCAGCACGACCACTCTCAATATATTACCCCTGCCCCGGAGTCAGCACGACCACTCTCAATATATTACCCCTGCCCCGGAGTCAGCACGACCACTCTCATTATATTACCCCTGCCCTGGAGTCAGCACGACCACTCTCAATATATTACCCCTGCCCCGGAGTCAGCACGACCACTCTCAATATATTACCCCTGCCCCGGAGTCAGCACGACCACTCTCATTATAATACCCCTGCCCCAGAGTCAGCACGACCACTCTCATTATAATACCCCTGCCCCGGAGTCAGCACGACCACTCTCAATATATTACCCCTGCCCCGGAGTCAGCACGACCACTCTCAATATATTACCCCTGCCCCGGAGTCAGCACGACCACTCTCAATATATTACCCCTGCCCCGGAGTCAGCACGACCACTCTCAATATATTACCCCTGCCCCGGAGTCAGCACGACCACTCTCATTATAATACCCCTGCCCTGGAGTCAGCACGACCACTCTCAATATATTACCCCTGCCCCGGAGTCAGCACGACCACTCTCAATATATTACCCCTGTCCCGGAGTCAGCACGACCACTCTCAATATATTACCCCTGCCCCGGAGTCAGCACGACCACTCTCATTATAATACCCCTGCCCTGGAGTCAGCACGACCACTCTCATTATAATACCCCTGCCCTGGAGTCAGCTCGACCACTCTCATTATAATACCCCTGCCCTGGAGTCAGCACGACCACTCTCATTATAATACCCCTGCCCCGGAGTCAGCACGACCACTCTCATTATAATACCCCTGCCCCGGAGTCAGCACGACCACTCTCAATATATTACCCCTGCCCCGGAGTCAGCATATTATTGTAGAGACTGATGTCATGTGAACCTGTGAGTCAGAGGCTGACGTCAGGTAGAGGTTTAATTCTGGGATGTGTGAGTAATCATTCTGTGCTACTTTCCAGGTAGATGGATTAAGGATTTTGTGTGACTTCCTGATTTGGGCGGGTATCTCGACCTGCCCTGCAGGTTCACTGGCTGGGTTGGTGCATGGCTTTCCTTTGCAATCTGTGCGAGCCCCCAGCTTCCCTTATCTATCTTCTGCAAGGTCTCTTCCACTTTCTACACTAATAATCCTTTATTTAATACAGCTACCGCTCCTGATTCACCCACTGAAAGTGCTATGTACTCCCATACACCCATCCCGATTCACCCACTGAAAGTGCTATGTACTCCCATACACCCCTCCCGATTCACCCACTGAAAGTGCTATGTACTCCCATACACCCATCCCGATTCACCCACTGAAAGTGCTATGTACTCCCATACACCCCTCCCGATTCACCCACTGAAAGTGCTATGTACTCCCATACACCCATCCCGATTCAGCCACTGAAAGTGCTATGTACTCCCATACACCCCTCCCGATTCAGCCACTGAAAGTGCTATGTACTCCCATACACCCATCCCGATTCACCCACTGAAAGTGCTATGTACTCCCATACACCCATCCCGATTCACCCACTGAAAGTGCTATGTACTCCCATACACCCATCCCGATTCACCCACTGAAAGTGCTATGTACTCCCATACACCCCTCCCGATTCACCCACTGAAAGTGCTATGTACTCCCATACACCCATCCCGATTCACCCACTGAAAGTGCTATGTACTCCCATACACCCCTCCCGATTCACCCACTGAAAGTGCTATGTACTCCCATACACCCCTCCCGATTCACCCACTGAAAGTGCTATGTACTCCCATACACCCATCCCGATTCACCCACTGAAAGTGCTATGTACTCCCATACACCCCTCCCGATTCACCCACTGAAAGTGCTATGTACTCCCATACACCCATCCCGATTCACCCACTGAAAGTGCTATGTACTCCCATACACCCATCCCGATTCACCCACTGAAAGTGCTATGTACTCCCATACACCCATCCCGATTCACCCACTGAAAGTGCTATGTACTCCCATACACCCATCCCGATTCACCCACTGAAAGTGCTATGTACTCCCATACACCCCTCCCGATTCAGCCACTGAAAGTGCTATGTACTCCCATACACCCCTCCCGATTCAGCCACTGAAAGTGCTATGTACTCCCATACACCCATCCCGATTCACCCACTGAAAGTGCTATGTACTCCCATACACCCATCCCGATTCACCCACTGAAAGTGCTATGTACTCCCATACACCCATCCCGATTCACCCACTGAAAGTGCTATGTACTCCCATAGACCCATCCCGATTCACCCACTGAAAGTGCTATGTACTCCCATACACCCATCCCGATTCACCCACTGAAAGTGCTATGTACTCCCATACACCCATCCCGATTCACCCACTGAAAGTGCTATGTACTCCCATACACCCATCCCGATTCACCCACTGAAAGTGCTATGTACTCCCATACACCCATCCCGATTCACCCACTGAAAGTGCTATGTACTCCCATACACCCATCCCGATTCACCCACTGAAAGTGATATGCACTCTCATACACCCCTCCTGTTTAACCCTCTGAAAGTGCCATGTACTCTGATGCACCCCTCCCAATTTTACCCACTGAAAGTGCTATGTACTCCCATACACCCCTACCGATTCACCCACTGAAAGTGCTATGTACTCTCATACACCCCTCCCGATTCAGCCACTGAAAGTGATATGTACTCCCATACACCCCTACCGATTCACCCACTGAAAGTGATATGCACTCTCATACACCCCTCCTGTTTAACCCTCTGAAAGTGCCATGTACTCTGATGCACCCCTCCCAATTTTACCCACTGAAAGTGCCATGTACTCTGATACACCCCTCACAATTTTACCCACTGAAAGTGCTATGTACTCCCATACACAAAGAAACATAGAATATGTCTGCAAATAAGAACCATTCGGTCCATCTAGTCTGCTCAATTTTAGAAATACTTTCATTAGTCCCTGGCCTTATCTTATATCTAGGATAGCCTTATACCTATCCCATGCATGCTTAAACTCCATCACTGTATTAACCTCTACCACTTCTACTGGAAGACTATTCCATGCATCCACTACCCTCTCAGTAATGTAATACTTTCATTAGTCCCTGACATTATCTTATATCTAGGATAGCCTTATACCTATCCCATGCATGCTTAAACTCCTTCACTGTATTAACCTCTACCACTTCTACTGGAAGACTATTCCATACATCCACTACTCTCTCAGTAAAGTAATACTTTCATTAGTCCCTGGCCTTATCTTATATCTAGGATAGCCTTATACCTATACCATGCATGCTTAAACTCCTTCACTGTATTAACCTCTACCACTTCTACTGGAAGACTATTCCATGCATCCACTACCCTCTCAGTAATGT